>CAJHZI010000895.1:30000-171129 GCA_905160935.1 Enchytraeus crypticus | reverse complement strand
CAGTGGTGGTTTTCTTTCACTATTCAAAGCTTTTCTATGACATGCTGAAGGACGGGTATTAATTCAGATATATCGTCAACAGATTCGCAATCTATAGTAAAATTTGTATAGTTGAATAATTGTTAGTAGGTAATTATGATGCATAATATTATCATTAATTTTTGCTAAATAATATTTTCTTGTAAATTCAGCACCAATGAATCTAGGCGGTAGTTGAATATATAGATTGAAATCCTTAACCCTTTACAATTATTATATATTGTATAATCTGTTTTGATATGCACGCATCGTCCTACATTCCTATAGGGGTCCCTATTTATTGTACAGTAAATTAATTCTCCTCTGTGATGTACTTTTACTTCACAGAAGTCAGTCAAGGCTTTAGTAATGCTCTCTTCCTATCAGCGGCATGCAGCTGATTGTCAGCAATACTGTAATATATTTAATTACATTTTACATTTCAATTGCAATACTTTAAGTAGTTTTAACTATTTATAGCGTACCAATCTGATATATATATATATATATATATATATATATCTGTTAATATATATATCTACTCTAATAGTGTGTGCAATAAGACATGTCATAGCTTTATGGTCCTATCTATCTATCTATCTATATACATATATATATATATATATATATATATATATATATATATATATATATATACATACATTTATATTGCATATATATACTATATCATATATGTGATGTATATACGTATATCTATATATGTATATGAATATAGGTTACAACTGGCGCATCCATATACAGTTTTGTGCATTGTCGCATGCAGTGGCGGATCCAGGGGGGGCCAGGGGGCCGCCCCCCCACTTAGGCCCGACGATAAAAATTTTAAAACTATATTTTCATTGTTTCTATGGCAATTTCTAGGTGTAAATATATTTTAAGGGCGTTAGGGAGGCTAGAGGGGTGGGAGTAAGAGGGGGAAGTCGAACAGTCCGACTACCTGTAACTTTTTCAAATATGGGCCCCAGTATGGGCCCGTATAATGGAAGTGGGCCCGAAAAATGTTGACCGTTTCACTAGCTCTCAATTTTCACTTTAACCACCGAATAAGAGCAAAACGTGTGTAAGTAAAAAATGTGAACTCTGTCCCCGGAGCAGTGGTGCAAACAGCCTTCGCTGGGATCGAGGGGCTTAGGCTCCCACCATCCGCAAAAATTAGGTCACTTTTGCACTTGGTCCAGATCCGCTGAGTTTCTTCGAAGGTGAACAAAATTTACCTACTTTTTCCTCAACAAATGTAGGATTTTAGGTATTTTGGGTGTTCCTCTCACTTTAGTACGGGTACGGGGGGGGGGGGGGGGGTAAGATACGGGGATACACTCACTCTATGAGCCGAGCGCAGTATGGTGAAAAATTTTGACCCCCCCCTATACAAGATTTTGTCTGGTTGCGTCTCATGTCCCGAAGAAGGCGCGGCGTAGAGTACACATTTTTTAAGTAAAAAATGTGTACTCTCCAAAAAATTTCGGGCCCCCCCTTAAAAAATTCCTGGATCCGCCCCTGGTCGCATGAGCTTTTGTTCAACTTAATAGCTCTATGAGTTTATGGATGTTTTAGAAAGTTATGAATGTTTTAAGATGTGTAAGTATTTACTTAATACAGAGCGAACAACTTGTTCTTATTCTTGACTTTATTGGTTACAATTGATAGCTAATCGCCTGACACTGATATGTCCTCGGGCTGTGCTATCTAATTAGAAAACGACTCTAACTTTATTTTTAATTCGGATGCAAACTGAATGTGGATTTGGCCCTTGCCAGATCACAAATGCTGTACAGCTGCCGTTGTAGTTGCTGCAACTACAGTTGCTTTACAGCTGCTGATGTAGCTGCTGCACCTTCAGTTGCTGAAAAGCTGCCGATATACCTGCTGCATCTGTAGTTGCTGTATCTTTACCTATAGCTGCTGCTTAGCTGCTTAGCAGCTAATATACAGCTGCCTATGTAGCTGCACTTGTAACTACTGTGAAGCTGCATATGTAATAGCTGGTGTAGAACTACTGCAGTGCATATGTACCAGTGTACTCTAATGTAGGCCCTATACGTAGTGACATTGAATGCATTAGCAAATATGCATATTCAAAAATACACATAATGTACACATACATGATATGATATGAACATTATGTGTGCCAATGTTAACTGCTTAGCGCAGAATACCGTGCTAATGTAGCACGTGTGATTGTTGTAAAAACTTGATCATTTTAGCTTCATCTCTGTCGTTTATCTGTTCTCTAAGGGTTAGGCACTAAAAACTTCCGCTTGAAAAAGAAATCTGACAAGGTCGAGTTATGGCGAAATGGTTCGTGGGGGCGGTAGAATTGAAAGCTAAGTTATGTAAAAAATATATTTTTGTGAATATTTGACCCATTTTCGACACACATTATTGGGTTTAACTTCTATCGAATGCCAATTCCGAATTGCGAAAATACTGTATCAGATTATGGAGAAGGGGATTAAAATATTCCAATGTTTCTTGCGGATGTTTTAATGAATTACCTCATGCAATTATCGTCTTCTTGTACATTTATAAGAAAGTGTATTTTTTGTTGTGACGTGCCGGAGATACCTCATTGTGTTGTTAGAATTATTCTCAAGTTTAACGCCATTGTCGTCGTATCCTCTTATTTATTTAAATCTCTGTGAGTAGTTGTAACCTGCTCACGGTTTACTTCAGTTGAATAGTCTAACCGTTCAGTAATGCGTTACATGCATGCAAATTAATTGTAGGATTTCATTGATATAGTATATATATATATATATATATATATATATATATAATATATATATATTATATATATAGTGTGCATATATAATATATACATACCCGACAAGACCTTTAATAAGATATTTATTGAATGTCTAAATAGCGTAGGGGTAACGTCATGAAATTTTAAACGACAGATCCTGAGGTGAATTGAAACCTCGTAGGTTCGAATCCCGGCCGCGCTGATCTGAGAGTAAAATCTCGGACATTCACTGGACTGGTTATACGGAAAATGGTCTAAATTGCCAAACGGATTAAACATGTGGTTTTAAAAAGTGATAGATATCAACATAGTTGATTATTCACTATAATGCGCGTTTACTTTTTTTATACATTATAAACATGATACATGGATATACAGCTACATAGGCATATATATATATATATATATATATATATATATATATATATATATATATATATAGGCATATATATATATTATATATATATATTATATATATATATATATATATATATATATATATATATATATACACATACATACATATGGCGTTTATTCTTATTATTTAATGTACATTTTATATCTCGCAAGTTAAAAGAAAAAAAATTAAAAGTCATTTTATAGTTTATTATTTGTTTAAAATTATTAAAACTTATAGCTAACCTTGAATTAAAGCAACGGCTTAGTTAATAAAAATTTCAATTTCTGCCGACTAGCGGGAATGATATTTAAATTATTTTTCTTGTAGGGTTTTGTAATTGGACAGAATAGAATTCTAAAAGAAGAATTTAAATATAATAACATCTGCCAGCTTATAATTGCCAACTCTATATTAAATCAACACTGTTTATATATATATATATATATATAATTCTATATATATATATATATATATATATATATATTACTAACTAGTATATATATATATATACTACTTTATATAGTCCTAAGTGTATACATGTATATATATATATATATATATATATATATATATATATATATATATATATATATAAATATAATGCTAAACAGTATTACATGCCTGTAGAATATTCGCTGTATGTTCACAAGCAACAGGTGTCTTAACAAACCAGGCGTAGAATCTTTATTGTGAGTAACGGGGTCTATTCCTTTCTGGATAATATTTCTCGCTTCGAAACCTAGTTTCACGCTAGTATTTACTCTGTTATGCTAGACTTTAAGTAGACCTACTTGATTATGGGTATTTAAATAATTTATTTTGCCTTCATTTTATTATAGGCAACCAGTTTAGGAAAGAAGCAGCAAGAAATTATTCCAAGGTGAAGGCTGCGTTCTAAGTTTTGTTTTTCACTTTTATTAAGGAGTTCATATAAGCTCATTTTTTATTTTGTGACGTTATTGTGAAATATTAAGCGATTATTTGAATTGGTCGATTCTTGAGTAGATTTTGACATAGAGTTCTGTTAGCATATGAATGTGTCAGCTTTAGTGTCTGTGTAGACGCTTAACTTGTATGAATGGACTTCTACTGAAAGCATTGGTTGTGCTATGTGTATAGACAGTGATAAATAGATATTGGTACATTCGTAAAATTATTAAAATAACTATTTTCATATCAATGTCGCTGTTTTTTTCTGTTGCAGATGTAAATTGTCAAATTACTATGTAACAAAAGTATGACTAATCGATGTAACCTTGAACAGCCTTAGTTTGTCCTGAGCACGCTTAAAAGAAAAATTACGAAAGAGTCTACGAAATCTAACTATTTGTAGAATCGGATGGTGGAAGATGGAATAAAATCATAAGCAGTGTGAATCTGCTACGCTAAAGCCAATAAAAATAGTTTATTTGCAGTTATCGATGAAGTCGTTAAGATATTCGACCGCGGATCAGTATGTGCGATGTTCAAATCCTGTGCTCGCCCGTCACTGACATCGCTTTCGAGTGAGGAAACTGACTTTAACATTAGATTTAGCAGCTTTATAGAAGATGATCCGTTTTCCGCACGGAGAGGTGAAAGCAGGCATACAGTGCGAAGATAGGAGGCCTCGAGTTCCAGACGTTGGGAATAAAATTGTCCTGTTGGCTTTAAATACTTGTTTGTCAGGTTGGGCTTAGGAAAACGAAGATTTTTGATACAAGAGTGTCATCGTAAATAACCAATCGGCCTACACTATGAAATACTCGTGGCTCTAGTTCTAGTCTAAAAGTTCTCGGGACTTACATTGTTCCATTTGGCTCATTAATGAGCATACCATTTATAAATCTACTAAGGTATTAGCATTACGGGCATCGGTTTAACGCAAGGCTGGTAGGACGCTTGCCAGGTAGGTAAGAGGCACGGGGTTCGTAACCCCCGCCGATGGTCTCTTACAGTACTCATGTGCTAGAGAAACAAACGTTAAACTTTAACTTTGTAGCATTATATGAACGGTAATCTATACGATAGACCTACTTGTAGAGTGTGATTCTGTTACTGATAATTATAATTCTCCGCTTGGTCAGTTTTTCCTTGAGTAAAGAAGATCTTTTAGATTTATTTTCTTATTGCCATATTGAGCGACCACAATAAGTGAAAATAAGTCATCACTTCCGCTTTCCTCTTCATGTCCACATATGAGCGAATCTTTAAAGCATCTAGTATACCTAATCTCGGTCTGCCTCTATTTCCTTCCACTCTGTCTTCTATCATCTCCTTTAGTAGATTTTCCTCCCTTAGGATGTGTCCTATCCAACTCTTCTTCCTATTTCTTAATGCATTTTTCAACTGTCTATCTGTACCAACTCTCTCCAGAACTTCATCGTTTGTAACATTGTGAGTCCAGCTAAGTCGTTCCAGTCTTCTCCATATCCACATTTCCAATGCCTCTAGTTTCAGATATCCACCTTCCTTAAGGTGCAGGTTTTACATCCATAAAAGTGATATTAAAGATATGATAATTGATAGATTTGCATTGAACATGATTCTAAGAAAGCACAGGGTAAGCTCAATTGGAAGTGTTATATAGTATGAACCTGCCGTTAGACAGTACAATGATAAAGAGAGAGAGAGAGAGAGAGAGAGAGAGAGTAAACTAATATATCTGACACAAATCCGCACAATATCTGCATATTAACAATATCTGCATATTAACAATATTAATTAAAGTACCATATACTATTATTGCATATGTAGAACTGCATAACATGTAAAGTTAAATACACACTTGAGTGTAATGATCATCTGTGATGTATATCACATGTAATGCCTAATGTTAAACGATTAGACAGTTTATTAATTATCCTTGATACCAGTTCTGTGAATGTCAGAGAAGTAACTCTCGGATCAGCTCTACCGGTAATTGATCTCAGGACCTCGGGAATCTGGAAGAGCGGTTTAAAATTGCATTACGTTAACACTCATACACACTGAGCCATTAGACTTCCATTTGTAATAAAAAAGCATGTACATAGGCAATGATATAAACACACAGTGTATTCAAACTAAATGGTACGTATACATGTACGTATACAATGATATGTTGAAATGTCACTCATGATTTATCGTGTTAGAAGCGGATGATCTAAATCATTATTCATAATGTACCAGGGTTACGAAATAGATCAGCTGATTAACGAGAATGAAAACTAGAGTGCAATGCTCTGTTTTCTGAGAAATTAACCGATATTTGTTTTGTATCCTGCATCGGAATGTGTGAGTTAAATAGTGAACGGTACTCTTTTCCAAATATAAAGTTTACAAACAAGTTGTGTAAGTTTCTTCTTGAGCTTAAAGCTGGTTTTATCGTTACACTTTCCAGAAATTATGGAAATGTTCGAACTAAAACATCATAGTAGTGAAACAGTTAATCAGCTGGCGAAATATTTGAGTAATAGCCTAATAATGTATGACATTTTCTAGAAAGGTTATACGTTTGTTAATAAAGCAGACAAAGAAGGGAACCAATATCAAGCCGTCGATGAGTTACCAACATAAATCAGCAGTTGCGATCAAAACTGTATAAGAATATGTAATCGTCTTGATCTAGATTTGTGGGTGGATTTGCAATCGTTTCTTTGTTATTAACCAATTAAAAAAGATGGGAAAGCTAATGTTAGTGTCAGTTTCCTCACTCGAAAGCGATGTCAGCGAACCCAGGATTTGAACCCAGCACATACTGATCCGCTGTCGAATATCTTACGGATATCGCCACTGGCTCCGGCTTTCAGCCAGTGGCAATAAGAATTAACTAGCCAATATAAAGTAAACGTTCTTCCAACAATTAAACTTCTACTAAATCATGAGCGAAGCTCATTAACGAGCATTGTACTATGCGTAGAAATTTGTGATTTTGTACTGATATAAAACAAGAAATAGATAGAATGGTACAGTCTTACATAGAACGCCCTGTAATTAATTCATATACTCTCGTTGATTTTTCGGTTGAGTGGCCCCTCTGATTGCAAAGTGTCGGATGAGCAGAACGCTATCATCTCTTCAAGTTCAACTCTCGGCTAGACTTCCTATAACATCATCACTGTAATACAAAATTAAATTTGACGGACGTCAAAATTAACTTCTTTAATAATTTTATCTCAAAGTTCAGGTAGGCCTATATAGCAAACATCAACTTATAATCCTTTAAAATTACATATGAGTACAGCTACACATTATTTGGAGCCTCTCAGTCATTACTAAACGATAAACAGAGTAGCATACTGTGAACGAACGAAGTAGAAATGAATGTACAGAACGGATTCACGTGTAACGAGCACCTACTGGCTAGATGATTATTTTCACACACAATGTGAGTCACGGCTGCACAGTGCGCTATTACCATTGCTAACGAAGTGACTCTGTCACATGGACATTAAAGGAAGTGAAAAATTCCACTTTCCATGCAAAATTCATCATTTGAATGACGGTAGTCGATATTTTCTTAGAATTTCTCGACTCAGATTGAGCCTGTGATTCTCTAACGACTTTACTCAAACTATCGCCTGAAGTTGTCCTAACGAGACGTGAATATTCTCGTCTTCAACTCATCTACGAATACCAGGAAACACCATTAAACTATCATCTGCACATTAGGCAGGAATTCAAGTAGGCTGTAGGGTTGTTATGACAGCCAGAGTGAGCGAGCGAGAGAGAGAGAGAGAGAGAGAGAGAGAGAGAGACAGAGACAGAGAGTGAGCGAGCGAGAGAGAGAGAGAGAGACAGACAGAGAGAGAGAAAGAGAGAGAGAGAGAGAGAAAGAGAGAGAGAGACAGACAGAGAGAGAGAGACAGAGTGAGAGAGAGAGAGAGAGAGTAAGAGAGAGAGAGAGAGAGAGAGAGAGTAAGTTAGAGAGTGAGTGAGAGAGAAGCTTAGTGAGAAAGAGAGAGAGAGAGAGAGAGAGCGAGAGAGTGAGAAAGACAGACAAAGAGTGTGAGTGGGTATGTTAGCCAGAGAGAGAGAGAAAAAAAATTAAAGAGAGAGAGAGAGGGAGAGAGAAATAGGAAGAGCGAGCAAGAGAGAGAGAGAGAGAGAGAGAGAGAGTCAGTGAGTGAGTGAATCATTGAGTAAATCAATAAGTGAAGTAAGTTTTTAGAAGGAATATTTTCTTTGATGCACTTGTCCTTATAAAAGACATTCAGTTTTAGATTATATTATTTAAGGAAAGCAAGGATAGAATGTAAGGTCTTGTTATTTGCATACGAAATTGGAGCAAATTTACATGTAGAATAGCACATGTAGAATCATAGAATGCGTCATTGAATATGTTTTTGACGCAACTTTCGTAACTTTGGATTAGTTAATTAGTCACCAAGAAACTAAAGCGCTGCTCTACATATGGAGCCATTTTCAAATGTAAGGTTCTCACCCTTTAACGGTCGCTTTTTTGTAATTATCGGCTTCGCTGCTGCGCGAAACTGCTTGATGTTGTCATAGATGATAGTAGCAGTCTACACTTTATAGACAACGTTATTGCTGTTATTATGTAGGATGTCGTACTTACGTTATATCTACAGTGTATGCAGGGTGTCGTACTAACGCTATGTCTACAGTGTATGCAGGGTGTCGTACTAGCGCTATATCTACCGTGTGTGCAGGGTGTCGTACTTACGTTATATCTACAGTGTGTGCAGGGTGTCGTACTAGCGCTATATCTACAGTGTGTGCAGGGTGTCGTAATAGCGCTATATCTACAGTGTGTGCAGGGTGTCGTACTAGCGCTATATCTACAGTGTGTGCAGGGTGTCGTACTAACGCTATAATTAGATTCGTGACTTAGAATAGTAATATAAGCCAATAAGTAATACAATAGTAATATAACATTTTTGTGTATAAATTTTATGACTGCAAAAACATTTAGTGCAGCGATTGATGTTCTAAGACAATAGTCACTCGTATACAGAGTTATAAGCCCCGCCTACAATGCAGTATCTTCACTAGTCACCATTCTCTAACTGATACAATTATTATTAGTTTTTAATTGATTGGTTTTACAGCAAAAGGAAAAGTCATAAATTTTGTTTATGCTCAATAATGTTAAGCTTCCACGATGGTTACGAGCTATCCATATATCAAGAAGCTAAACAGGCAAAGGCTGTGCCGTTAGTAAATCTTAAGAAAGTCTAACCTTAGAAAAGCATTACTTCTATGCCAATTTCGTTTTCGTCATGGTATCGTTATCTTATGCTTATTCGTCTCTTACGACACAGGCAGTACACTTAGAATAATATTATGTTGGCAAAATTTAATTTTTCTGGAAGCAACTCGGGATATGTAATAAGGGAGGAGCAATTTGCTATGAATAACAGTGATTATAAATTCTAAAATTGCTTGAAGAAACATGATTGAGAAGAGAGAGAGAGAGAGAGAGAGAGAGAGAGAGAGAGAGAGAGAGAATATGTGAGAGAGAGTGCGAGAGAGGGAGTGTGTGTGAGAGAGAGAGAGAGAGAAAGAGAGAGAATGGGAGAGAGGGAAAGAGAAATGGAGCTAGATCAATGCATAAGTGCGTATATAATATACTATGGACAAGAGAGTAGAGCAATCAGATAAGATAAACGGCGATTTTAGTTTAAATTTCTCGATCTGTTGACTCTTTAATGGTTTTTCCGTAATTTCTGTTATTCTGTTCGTTCATTATTTTTAATTTCTTGTTATGTTTATACTGCCATGTATTTTGGTGAATAAAGATCATATAATGAGATAAAGAAAGTGAAATGCTGAAATGTAAGACTGAGAATACTAGATAGTTTTTGGAGTGATAGTGATGCAACATCCTAGACGAATTTCGTTTCGTTATTCGGAGGTCATGGAAATGTGTTCTCACAACACAAATTATATTTCTTACACTCGGCCTTTAGGCATGATATTTTCGTAACCTAATGACTCTTTTTTTAATAGCCCAAAATGTTTACAAATTGGAGTTAAAACAGATTCTTTAACTTTAATGTGGTATTTTGATCAATAAGAACAGCTATAGGGGAGGCATGCGAATTATTGTTTCAAATAAACAATGAAAATCAATTAGTTAAGTTGATCTTTTTAAAAATTAAATATTTAATAGCTGTTTAATTTGTAATTTTAAAATTCAATGCAAGAGTTAATGAAGTTATATTGGTAACATAACTATTTATTAGTTAAAACTAATAAAGTAGTAATTTTCGAATTCAACTAAGTTCTCTATAGCTGCAAGCTCGGCTCTGGTAATAGACGTCATGATTCAAGTGCAGTAATATGAGAGAGTTAACTGAAGGTCATAGAAATTAATTCGACCAGAACAAAAAATCATTACTCAAGGTGAAGTTAGTGATTAATACCCGATTTTATGACATTCAATAGATAGCAATTTACGAGTTTACCGAGGGGATAGCCACTTTCGAATTTTTGGTGTTGATATGATGCGATGTGATGTGATGTGATATGATAAGATATGATATGATTTTTTAAAGAATTCGGTAGGAATAGTCGATATTATATTTGCTGGCTTTAATACATGTATATTATTAATCTATGGAAAAAACTCCAATTCCTTCGCATCAGAGCTGTTCCTTTAATATTGACTGTTCTTGAATGTTTATTCATTAAATATTTCTTAGAAACGTTAGAGAACTCCGTCAAATACTAGAGAATATTCTAAAAACCTATCTTAAGAGTAGCATACATTAAAATACATTAAAAGACACTAAACTCCTTTACATAAGTGATTTAGCAGAAAATGAGTAGGCCTACAGTAGAGATTAAAATGACGTAACATCAAAGTTGACAAGTGTTTGCCTTTATAATTACACTTCATTTCTATGCATTGTAATAAAGTAAGTGAACGTCAGATTCTTTAAATTCTCTTTTAATAACGCAAATTACAGGCGCTGGTATTTGAAGAAGAAAAGAAATAATCGGTTAATAGAAGTCATATTGGTTAATCGTATCATAGTATCTCGTGTTGTGATCGGGTGTGGTTGGTTCACTGCAGAATAGGGCAAACCATCTGATGGTTTGCCCTATTCTGGGCAAACCATCAGATGGTTTGCCCAGAATAGGGCAAAGGAAGGGGACCCACCTCACCATGATATATTTTCCCCCAGGATTAAATGGTAATTAGTCCATCTAACTGAGGAAGGCAACGGGAAACCACCTCAGATGCCATATTTTTCCCAAGCTATAGGCTAAATAAGGTATGGATAAGGCATAGACTTTGTGAAGGGGTTAACTTGTTGATCTAAGGAGTGCTCGTATGGAGCGAGAAAGCAGACTTGGAGTATGAATATATGTACCTTGAATCTGCCACTTGGCAGTGCACTGGAGAAGAAGAGTACGGTGTAGCTATTTGATCATTCCATGATTACAAAATTAGCGGATACAGTACATGACGCTTTTAAGAAGTTCTTATTAGCATCCCAGGTCCTTTCACTGAATATTTAGTACACGCGGTAGAACAGTTACATAAATCTTTTTGTATTATGAATCTATCAAAAATATTTTATCAACTAAGTCACTAGATTCAAGAATGGGATTACTTAAAAACGATATTTAATTTCTTTTCTCTTATCTCTCTAGTCCCTTTAGCCTCTCTAGTCTTTCTAATCTCACAAGTCTCTCTAGTTTTGAGTCTCTCTAGTTTTGAGTCTCTCTAGTTTTTAGTCTCTCTAGTTTTTAGTCACTTAATCTCTCTCAACTCTCAATTATTGAAGTAAAGCCATGCTCAGAATTTTAAAGGACGTCCTTTAGTTTCATGCAATGCGCAAATTACATTTAAACGAGTATATAATTTGCACTTGTGTGATGACTACGTTGTGCTGTGTAATCAGGCATTGATCTTTAGTTCTGCGAAAGACTTAATGATTTAATAACCATCTCTGAAAGCTTTTGAGTATTATTTTCTCATTCTAAGCTTTAAGATGAGTTGCCATCTGTAATAATTAATAAATCATTGTGAACTAAAATTTTAGTTTATCGTCCAATGGGATATCATGAATGTAAAAGTTTTAGCTTTATGTATGACAAATTTGTGTAAGTGTGTCCTAAGTTAAGTATTGATGGTGATTTGGTTCGTCTTCACACTGTTAATGTAGTTGCTATACGATGTTTAAACCGAGTGCGCCATAGGCTCAACACAAAAAGAAGAAGCTTTATGTTATTTGTAAATTTAAAGCTTAATTTTGTGTTCTGAATTGTATTCTAAAAATTATAATTTACTCCTATATGTATATCCAGACTCCTGTGCCGTTCTAGATCTTAGATATAAAAAACCTAATGTTAACGTCAGTTTCCTCACTCGAAAGCTATATCAGTAACGGGAAGGCCCAGGATTCGAACTCCGCACATACTGATCCGTGGTCGAATATCTTATCGACATCGTTAATGGCTCCAGCCATATACATGTAGTAATAACTTATGTGGTAATCTTGTTAAGGAAAGCTAGAAGTAACATTTTCAAAATAATGAAAGCTCTAAGGAATGCATTGAAATACTTACATATGCGCACGTATACAGTTGCACATACATGCGCAGATACAATTTCTACATGTGCACGATATGCTAATTTATTTGATTTATTGAAAGAATGTTACGCTTTGCAATAATTGATGAAAGACAGCAATTTTTTTTAAATAAAAAAATATATCTGCAAATTTTCCAAACATTTGCTGGTCCATTCAATCCAAACCCAAAAAATCCAACAAAATTCAACCCAATCCAACCCAACCCTTGGATAGTGGGTACCCTTGAGTATCCATGGGTCCTCCCAACACAATATTACCTATAAGGCCTCATTGGAGAAGTCTCTATGAATAGTTCTGTAATAAAAATTAGTGTGCTCTAGAACTCAGTTTTTAAAGACATACAATTACTTTTTAATTAAACAGAATTACTAGTAAATATGTAGTTTACATTTTCAGGAAATATTACTCAAAACTCAATTTACAGTGCAGGTCTGCATGCAAGAGAAGCTCACAAGTTGCTAAAGCATTCTTGGAAAACCATTATCATGTGACATGAGATCACATGACATAACTACTTTATGAGAATACTAGGCAATCAGAGATTGCAGTTTACTTTTCAACAAATCAAAAATAATGCTGTGTACATCAGCTCTTCCTTGATTGCTTTGAAGCGTGTAAAGAGGACTAAATATTGCGAAAGGATGAAATGATAAAAACTGAATGATAAACTGTAGCCTAAATTTTAGCTATGACTGAGATGTCCGTAAGTACGAGAGCAGCTGAATTATCATCGCAATATTTCATCCAAAATATTTTTCTCCTTGAAATTTTTTTACAAATAGGTGCAGAGCAGTCGATTTCTCGGAAAACAGAGGTATCAAAATGAGAGCATTCCAGAGAGCATTAGTCTGCAGGTTATACAACCATTCTTGAGCTCTTGATTTAGTGGTTAACCTTTGTTTTTAACTTTAGCTTTTAACGTTAGCTTCTTTTTTGTTCCAGTGGTATTTACCTTTTTTTCGGAAATTAGAACCGGGTTTTTTCAACATACTTTTGCTCACACTGGCTGGAGCCAGTGGCGATATCGGTAAGGTACTCGACCGCGGATCAGTCTGTGCGGGGTGAAAATCCTGGGTTCGCCCGTGACTGGCATCGCTTACAAGTGAGGAAACTGAAGTTAACATTGGCTTTTATACACTCTGATTTGATTTCCAAGAAAGAACATAGAAGTTTATTGGTTTTGTACCCTTCACTGATGGTGAATACAATCTATTCTTTACAACCGAATGAAGGATCGCAAATGTTATGTTGATTAACCAATAAAGAGATTATTATATTAATCGCATTCTGACCTCATAATTTACATCAATTTACAAAAAATGACTTGTTTTACGTTGCTAATCAATGGAAATACAAGTTAATGCTAGCTTGATTGTAAAGACTATTTATCGGCTACCTAACTGTTAGTTTTTCAGATTTGATTAATTTATTTTTAATTTAAAAATTGAAATACAGTTATTAATATAATTAATTCTTTTCAATTAGATCGAGTTTAGCCCGTACTGTATTTTGCTTATAGTCCTACCTATCCTGTTGCATGAATTTTATTTTTGTAAAATTTGAAATCTTGCTCTGTGTAATTATAGGTTGATTTCACTTCCACGAATCCATCAGCTGAAGCATTGTATGATCATATCTGGATGAGGAAGCGGTACATTATGTCACGCATGTTGAAACAAAAATTACACTGAGTAATCTTGATTGGACATAGAACTACAAAATTTCACGGAATTCTGCTAATTTTAATTTTAGCTAATGTGACTTCATGTGAATTCATTGAAAGGAATTGATTGTCGAACCGAACTGCTGGCATTTATTACCCTGGCGTTATATACCTAGGCCCTATAGCTGTGTCGATTGACAGGTACAAGGAAGAAATTTTTTTGCTAGTCTACTTACTAGCTCAAGCTCGCAAAGGGTCCACCTTCAACCGACATTTTCATAATGTCACTCTATACTTTCCGATCACTTTTTTAAATTTTAATAAAACAATAAACCTTTTTGTGCTCGTTAAAATTAAGTAGCCCTACTTGATATTCGTCAAGATACGGCTGCTCCTTGATTAGATGACTAAATGATTTGTGTTTGATTGATGGATTAATTCATTACTTGATTAATTAATTGTTCATTTATTCATTACTGCACAATTATAGAGCATCTACTCATTACATGTAACAATGTACAACGTTGCACAAATTAAACCTTGCCGCTCGACATGGTACCGTTTAATGCTCGATCGCCTTACTTGAAGTTTTGGGGTTTTTTTCCTTTCTAATTACAAGAGTCCTTAAATCAGGCAAACTTAAAATATATAAAAATCCCTGCTAATTGCTTATGTTTTAATCTTTGTAATGGTATAAATTTTGAATAGCATTCAAGCAACGCCTTTACATTTGATAGATATAGTTTCTACAATTAATTTTTTATCAATTTGCAAAAATATTGTCAGGAAGGCTGCTATAGTTACCATCATATCGTTCAGATGGCAATGGAGAAAGCGGCGGTGGAGGTTGTGGAGACGGCGGTGGTTGTGTAGACGGTGGTGGTTGTGGAGATGGTGGTGGTTGTGGAGACGGTGGTGGTCGTGGAGACGGTGGTGGTTATGGAGACGGCGGTGGTTGTGAAGACGGCGGTAGTTGTGGAGGCGGCGGTGGTTGTGGAGACGGCGGTGGTTGTGGAGATGGCGGTGGTTGTGGAGGAGGTGGTGGTTGTGGAGACGGCGGTAGTTGTGGAGACGGCAATGATTGTGGAGATGGCCGTGGTTGTGGAGATGGCGATTGTTGTGGAGGCGGTGGTGGTTGTGGAGACGGCGGTGGTTGTGACGGCGGTGGGTGTGACGGCGGTGGTTGTGGAGGCGGTGGTTGTGGAGGCGGTGGTTGTGGAGACGGCAATGATTGTGGAGATGGCCGTGGTTGTGGAGATGGCGATTGATGTGGAGGCGGTGGTGGTTGTGGAGACGGCGGTGGTTGTGACGGCGGTGGGTGTGACGGCGGTGGTTGTGGAGGCGGTGGTTGTGGAGGCGGTGGTTGTGGAGACGGCGGTGGTTGTGGAGGCGGTGGTTGTGGAGGCGGTGGTTGTGGAGACGGCGGTGGTTGTGGAGGCGGCGATGGTTATGGCGGTGGTGACTTGGCGGCGGCGGTGGTTGTGGCGGCGGTGGTTGTGGGGGCGGTGGTTGTGACGGCGGTGGTTGTGGAGGCGGTGGTTGTGTAGGCGGTGGTTGTGGAGGCGGTGGTTGTGGAGACGGCGGTGGTTGTGGAGGCGGCGATGGTTGTGGCGGCGGTGACTGGGCGGCGGCGGTGGTTGTGGCGGCGGTGGTTGTGGAGGCCGTGGTTGTGGGGCGGTGGTTGTGACGGCGGTGGTTGTGTAGGCGGTGGTTGTGGAGGCGGTGGTTGTGGAGTCGGTGGTTGTGGCGGCGGTGGTTGTGGTGGTAGTAGTTGTGGATGCGGTGGTTGTGGCGGCGGTGGTTGTAGCGGAGGTGACTGTGACGGCGGTGGTTGTGGCGGCGGTGGTTGTGGAGGTGGCGGTCGTTGTGAAGGCGGCGGTGGTTGTGGAGGTGGCGGTGTACTGTATGTGGCAACAGCGCAGTGATCGACCATAGCAAGAACTATATTATTTTCTTTAATGTCTGACTACCTGAAAAGGATATGTCCTGTGAGATTCGAGGCCTGTAACCCCTCCCGCACCCGAAATTAAAGCAGAATTAGGCCACGTTCAAAAATTTCGTGTTATTCGTTTCCATTGAAATGAGAAAAAGTAGGAGAGTTCAACAGACAGACGAAACACAACTGTAGATAAACTTCTAAAACTGAGTAAACCTGAGGACTCCAATAACCAGTGAGTGCATTCATAATTGATAGGATTGAATTAAATATGGTTATGGGAAGGACCTGGATTGAAACATAAGGTGCATATATACACTAAGCCTGAGCAGCGTGTGATGCAGATGAGTTATTAAGGCGGTAATGGTGGCATCTTCCCTTGAACTCAACCACCGATTGGCGATGTTCCAGACAAAAATGTTAATTATCATTAAATGAATAGAGACAGAAATTACATAACAATATGTAAGACATTACTTCATATATATATATATATATATATATATATATAATATTATATTGTTATTATTATATATTATATATTATTATATTATTATATATATATTACATATATATTACTTCATATATATATATATATATATATATATATATATATATATATAATAACATGAAGTAATAAATTAAAAGTGACAGCTGCATTAATTTTATATAAATACATAATTTGTGCATACCCAATGTCATATTATTAAAGAAATAATATCACCATCTTCCCTTTAATCCCAGTTTTACTAGGGTCGGGATACGAATGTACCTTCTCCACTCCTCTCTGTCCCATACCATATCAAACACTCTTCCATTCTTTGCGGACATTTTTAGCCATTTCTAGAGCCCAGGCGCTCACCAACCGATTACCCTTTTTGACGTTGTTTGGATCTTAGTGATTTAGTCGCCATATACGACATGTGCAGTCACCGGTTAATCTATTCTTCAAACAACCCGGACACAACACGATCGGGGAACACTATAGAAATAATATAATAATATATGGAAGTATACTGTGCATATATACAGTATACATTTTATTTCTATATGTACATTACACATACTTGTGTTATATACAGTATATATGCGTATATATATATATACTATATATATATATATATATATATATATATATACACATGTATATATATATATATGTATATATACACGCATATATACTATATATAACACAAGTAGGCTATGTGCCATGTACATATATAAATATAATTTATACTATATATATGTATACATATACAGTATGTATATATGTATATACATATGTTTATATATATATATATATATACAAGTATATATATATATATATATATATATATATATATATATATATATATATATATAATGTACAGACTCGTTTTGCTTAAGGATGGAATCACAAAACTAGGAAAAACCACATTAGTAACCATGCTGAGCTTGAAGCGCTCATGCTCTTAGTTATAAATAATCTCGTTCCTGGAAATTTCTGCAATTATTCTTTCGCTGAATTTTCGGCACATTATCATTGACTGAGAAAAGACTGTACATTTGTTTGGCTTTATTAACTCGGTATTGTTTTTTATGCAAAGTAGACGTACGTGACTAGAAATTATTCGTTTGAACGGAAGTAAGTCTTTGGATGACTGATTGCATTATTTCTTTAATAATTAATAATCAACGGCATATATATCA
Source organism: Enchytraeus crypticus (assembly GCA_905160935.1). Lineage (NCBI taxonomy): Eukaryota > Metazoa > Annelida > Clitellata > Enchytraeida > Enchytraeidae > Enchytraeus > Enchytraeus crypticus. The sequence continues at coordinate 153,126 of CAJHZI010000895.1, read as the reverse complement.
TGTTTTTATATTCTTATAATATCATTAGATTAAATTCTTAGTTGAAATTAATGAAAAATATGTTATGTTTTATGAACCGTTAACTCCTTAGATTTATTCAGTAAATACACTTGAACAGCATCATGGACATAACTGCAAATGTAATTATTTTAATTATAAAATTAAATTATTAAATAATTACTTAAATAAGTGTAAATTTGTGTAATTACTAAATCTGCTCTGTGCGAATTTCGAGAAATACTTTATTAATGCTGTTAAATCGAAGCAGACCAGGTTCGACTTCGGGGGTAACCATTGTAGTATTCTACACTTTACTTCTCGTCAACTGGACTTGAGAGAGGATATACATGATGATGTAAACCTGTTTTGTATTTGTACATGTATGTTCTGCTAATAATAGCTGAAACCTCCGTTGCATGCGGGCCTCAAATTCACTGTCCACTCTTGAGATTCAAGTAATAGCATTTATGATCATTTTCACACTATATAAGCTAACATTACAAACAGTCAATCTTTCCCAATTTCCTATGTCAAAATGCCCTAATATGGTACTTAACTGACGCTGTCTGCAAATCGATGAATGAGATTAAAGATTAATTATGTTGTGATTGAGTGATCAACCACTGGATTGAACACAGGACTTTTAATTACTGAGTTGACGACCTTTGTACTTTGAATAATTGAAATTTATGTTGATATATTGAGCAAAGATTATGCGTATAATTTTAAACTTAAAGAAGGAAAATAATGTAATTCTTAGATTCCTACTTTCTGTAATTAAGCCTCGAAAAATGTGTGGTTAAGTCAAAGATCATTTATTCATTCTTATATGGCAACGGGAAACCACCTCAGAAGCCATACTTTTCCCATAGGTATAGGCTACATAAGGTATGGATAAGGCATAGACTTTGTGAAGGGATTAACTTGTTGATCTAAGAAGTGCTCTTATGGAGCGAGAAAACAGACATTGAGTATGAATATGTACCTTGAACCTGCCACTTGGTAGTGTACTGAACAAGATATGAATTTAATATTCCTGTAATTCTGGAAGACAGCCTTGTTAAATTGTCAGATATTCAGTCGGTACATTCCGGCTGCAGTTAAGCAAATTAAGCAAGAATAGCTTTCGCAAGAAGAACATTATTTACGTCATTCCATGGTTTTTTGATAAATGTTTCCAAAAGTGATCGATAAGGGGGCTCGAAGGCTTACCAGGGGAGAGGGTCATCAAGGCTTTGTCATATGGGATGAGGTTAAAAATGAATAGTTTTAGTACTGAAAAACTGGTACTGTAATTTAAATGTATGTGTCCGAAGGAATTTTAGATTCTTAATTCGAAGGGGGCTCGAAGGCTTACCAGGGGAGAGGGTCGCCAAGGCTTTGTCGTATGGGATGAGGTTAAAAATTGATAGTTTTAATACTGAAAAACTGATAAAAACTGTAATTTAAATGTATGTGTCCGAAGGAATTTTAGATTCTTAATTCGATGGTTAAAAGTGGTGTAAGACTAGGTGGTCTACTATCACGGGCGCTGTTTGACGTTTTTGTAGATTCATGCGATGCAGAGATAAAGAATGCTGGTTGTAAATTGGGGTACCTCTTGTTTTGTGTTATAAGGTATGGAGATGACTTATTATTAATTTCAACGGCGATCTTTGGCATCCAGAAGATGCTTAGCCAATGCTCGCTATCGTTTAGCCGGTTAAATTCATTAGATTAGGCTATATTTAGTTAGGTTTATTAGATTAGGTTAGGCTTAGTTAGGTTTATTAGATTAAGTTAGGTTTATTAGATTAGGTTAGGTTTAGTTAGGTTTATTACATTAGGTTATAGAATTTAACGTCAAGAAGTCACGTGTGCTGCTATTGGTTCAGCGTCTAGTCATTCTAGAAAGGCCATGATCTTACAGACTAAAACATTACAATGGGTAAATCCCGTTAAAATGTGGTTTTAATTTTAAAGCCGATAAAGTATTTAAGTTGATGTTAACATCATCGTTAGAAAATGTTATGCTAGCTGTAACCACATGTATACATAATAAATAAATTAGCTCACTGGATGAGCTCACCAGGCTATAGCCTATCTCCTCGAAGCCCATTGTCTACCAATATTATCTTATGCTACTGTCAGTGTTAACCAGAGCAAGAACCAGATTAATGACCTATACATATAGCTTGGAATAATGAATTTAGATCAATCTTACACAGTAGCAGATAGAAATCGGTTAAGCCAATCATGGCAGGTTTATTTAAACTATATTTTAATCACATCAGAGCACAGTTAAAAAGCAATTTTATATGCAAAATATACAAAAATACATGCTAACAAGAAATGTTGCAATAAGACCTATCGCAATAAGATGCACGTGTATAATCGCTAACTTTGATAACCTTTGCATGTCTTACAAGTTACATATACCTTATAATCAAAGCATGATGTTATATAAAACTATATCGCACTGTCAAGCAATACACCATCTATACAAGTCTTTTTCAGGTATATGTAGTTAATTATGAAGCGTATAAACTGCAACCTGTAAATACATTCAATAATAAAAATCAACATATCATTTAGTTCTTGACATATCTGTTCACAGATTGTAGCTGGAGCGAGTATTCCGATCGATTAACTGTACCTCTAAAAGGCTAATTGGTGGTGGTCAATTTCGTTTTACTATGATGTCTGCTTTGATGTTACTTTTATGTTCGTGCTCTTTGATTAATTTTCTGTTCCTTTTCTTCCTGTCAAAGGTTGACAAATAAAGATTAGATAGATAGAACTGGAGGTTAAAACTTTAGCAGGGGGTCATGTATCTTCCACGGGGGTTGAACCGCCAAACCTCCCAGCAAATACAACCCTTCAAGTTAATACTTGTAAGCGTAGAAAAATCACTCTGTTAGCTGTTTCTAGTAACTCAACAGAATTGCAATAGATATCTATGTTCTATGTAAAACTGCGGTACACTAATGTCAAGAAATGGAACATGTAATATTAGTTTGAGAGAAAGAGAATGCAGGCAAGTCGATAAAAATAAGTTTCTGTCGTTGAGAACAGCCCTAACATTAACATTAACATTAAAAGTGAATTTATAGACCTCGATCTGTCACTATACATGTGTATGATTCGCTAAAATCAATGTTTCCAGTTTGCAAGACCTTTATGAACTAACCAGTTGCGTAGGTTGCACGATCAATTAAGATAGTAATGTACTCTTACTTTTCATCGTCATCCTCATCTTCCATTGAATCCAAATTAATAATAATAACAACAATTGGAGTGCTACAGTCATCAATGACAGCATCGAGCACCATTGAGACAAAATCAAACCGGCGAGCAAAACGAAGGTCCAAAAACGGTGCAAATTCCAAAATCCAGATAATCAGTCCAAAGTAAAGAGAATTAAAGAAAAGGAGGTTTAGGCGCAGGTTGCTGCTCATGGACACTGGATGGAATAAACTAAATTTTACTAGGGTCGTGATTATAAAATTGATTATAAAATTTTGCAGCAATTTCTTGAGCCAAGGCGTCCACGAACCGAATGCCCCTTCTGACGTTGGTTCGGATTTAAATGCTTTGTAGCCTTTTGCGACGCGTGCAGTCCACGTTTAGTCTATTCTTCAGCAATCCAGACACCACATGGGTAAATATTTACTCTTACTAAACATATAGTATACTCTTATCTTTAAGCCTACATGTATATAATATCATGACATATTTCTAGGAAATAAATTTTCCTAATTTGTCGTGCCAGGGTAAAATTTCGCTAAAACTAGAGGTTCTAAATCCTGTAGTGATCGGCGCCTAGCACAAATTTCCTGTACTTCTGTAGTTTCGCGGCTTCTGTCATTTATTATGCAACAGTTAAATCGATGCAACAGTTTATCTTTGGCCCATTGTTCAATTGAGCCATTTAAATGTTGTGAATAGAAAGCTAGAGAGGTCTGCTACTGATAAACTTGACCATGATTTTTAAGCAGTTTCTCGTCGGCACTTGAAAGTCTGTAGAGTGGATAGACGTTAATAATAGGACTATTTCTAGAAACTGGTTTAAAATAGATTTCAGGCTAAGCGGCAATATCGGCTTCAGGAGACATGAAGAGAAATCATGAAATCTCTTCTCATGGCTTATTTTGCAATCTAAACTTTTTGAGATTTTAAGAGAAATCCCAAAATAGGTTAATCCTATGTAATTTTCAAAATTTATTTACTTGTTCCTCATCAATTCCTTGCATACTGAAGAGAACATATGGCGGTAACATTCCTCAATTCTTTTCTGTCTTCAGCAACCCTCACAGCATCTTCCCATGAATAGTTTAATGTTCTCAATTCGTTGTTGATCGTGCTGAACCAAGTACAACTATGTCTTCCTTTATCCTTGGCTTGGCTTCCAATTTATGGAAGATAATTGTTTATTTATTCTTCTAATCAATTTAATTACTATTTACTTGTCATTAGTATTATTCGTGCAAATAGTTGAAAGCAATACCACGCTATAATAGTGAAACTCCTGTGCTTTTGCTATAATTCATGGTCTAATTGAAATTAAATTACATTTGACCAGTCCACAATGGACCATCAGATGCTACCGTGACTCTGTTTGACTACTGTCAGGAGTTGTAGTCAAATCCAGACCACTCGAGACAAAGACCAAGAGCAGACCCATCGAGACTAATACCAGAACCAGACCTTAAAGACCGAGACCAAAAGAAAGACCAAGAAAGTCAACATGCTCTAAGCTGTGATTAAATTAAGTGATAGCACTGGTATACCTAAACTACGTCATTATTAATTCCATATGAGTTAGGTACTAGTCTACAGCCAGTGGTTAAAGTGGGGTGAAGGAAAAGCAGGGGAACTATGTTCCCCTCGGTCGCAATTTTTCTGAGGTGTGTTCCCTGCTTGGGGCCCATATTAGATATAGGAGACCTGCAAATACATTACAGGGGACCAAAAAAATTGTGCCCTTTCCCATAGCTCTCAATTCTCACTTTAACCACTGCCTACAGGTAGAAAAATTATTGAAACAACATAACCTATTTGAAGATAAGTTACATAGACCGCATGATAGGCCTAAATACAAGATTTTGGAAGTTATTAGCCTACTTAGGAATGCTGCATACTAAGATGTTAAGAAGTTTTTCTAAATATGCTCATATATTTTACAAATTGCCATACTTTTGTCATTAAATGCAATTGATTATCCCATAGTTGCTTCATATTTCAACATACATGTAGCCTATATAGTCTGTTAATCTGTAGATTGCGCTTGTAGTGTGCAACGATCAAACAGTAAGAAAAAGACATTGAAACACGCCACTGTACTACATAATACATGTTTAGTTCTTGCTAATTGTCCATTCGAAACTTCCTGAAAATAGTCAAAGTAATACGCAGTAGCCTCCAAAAGTACTCGAGACCAAAGAATCTAGACCAAGGCCAAGATCAAGACCAGATCCTTCGAGAAAAAGACCAAGACCAATACCGGTAAAACCCGGTCCCGAGCGATCTCAAGACCTAGATCGTGTCTCGAGGACTACATCAGAGTCGTTACTATTTAATATAAAAGCAGATTTGTGAAACTATCCTCTGTCATAAAGGTGTTTAATATACGAGTGTATATCACGACATTGAATCATAAAACAAATTAAAATTCCATAAATTTGGCAATGTAGGCCTATAGGCTGTCCAGCTTTATATGTCATTTCTGCATAAACCATCCAATATCATCGATACTTCTCGACAAGCTATCAATATTACCAGGAAAGCCATGAGTGTTAATACAATCTATTCATCTGCTCATAAATAATCGAATCATTGACCTACAATATCTTAACCGTTATTGCGACCAAAAATGTTTGAACTATGTCACGTGACTTTCAAAGACTATCTCCCCTTATTCAACCTAGATAGTCTTGTCACGTGAAACATAGTTAACGATTTATTATAAAAGTTAAGGTTAAGCTAATTTTTTTTTTTTTTTTTCATGATGCAAGAATAGTGATAGGTTCTCATCTCAGTTTAATCTGTCACACAATCAATCATATATTCACATAATCTTTCACACAATCAATCACACAATCAATCACATAAGAAACCACAAAATCAGATAATCCATCACATAGTCCAAAACACAATTAATCATATTCTCAATTACTCACAAGACCAATCCCATAATGAATCGCACAATTTATTGCACAATCAATTGCATAATCAATCGCATGATCAGTCACAAAATCAACTCACAATACTTTTGAACAAAGTGCATTTGAAAGAGTTATATACAACCCTAAGGAACCAGATGATTTTAGCTTGATTTTGTCTCTGGAGTGTTCGTTGTTTTCATTGATGACTGTAACACTCTAATAGTTGTTGTTATTATTATTATTTGATAATCTATAATTATATTACAATGGAATGACATCTTTAAATTATATATATTATAATGAAAGAATCGAGAATATTGACACTTTATAATGATACTGTTCCTACGTTTTGCCCGGGACACTGTAGAATAGACCAAACGTTAACTGCACTTGTCTTGACGATTAGTGTCGTGTCTGCTAGTCTCTAAGAGGCGACTAAGCATTAACTAAGGAAGGCCATTGTAAACCACTTCAGTAGCCATTTTCCCAAAGCTTTAAGCTACTTAAGGCATGAATAAGAACCTTTTGTTGTAGCATTACCTTGTGTCAAAGGATTAACTTGATGCTCTCTGGAGTGCACTTTATGGAGAGTGAAAGCAGATTCTGAGTAGGAGTGTATACCTCGGAACTTTCACTTGGAAGATCACTAAAAGGATAGAGAGAGAGAGAGAGAAAGAGAGAGAGAGAGAGAAAGAGGGAGAGAGAAAGAGATAATAGTACTATTAGTTCATTTATCCATCTATGCAGCCTCGCGTTTTGATGGCATATGTTACCTACCTGGTGACACCAGTAACATAACATAACAACAACCAGATTGGCACAGTCATCAATGGCAACATCGAGCACTATTGAGATAAAATCAAGCCTTTGAGCAAAAAGAAAGTACAAAAACAGTGCAAATTCCAAAATCCAGAAAATCAATCCAAAGAACCCGACCCATGATGATCACGTTTGTAAAACTTCATCATTTTTATGCATCAAGTAATTGATTTTTGAAAGCAGAGAGTCCAATCCCGTTGCTCGTTCATCTCGTCTCATTTAAAGTTACAGATAAAATTTTATCTTTTACACGAGAATTATATTGACGCCACAAATGTTGTTTATGAATCGACAAAATGTTTGTCTATTTATTGCAGACTACTTTGAATTCTACAGTTCAACAGTAACAGTGTGTAAAGTCTAGCGAATAATGACGGGATCATGGAACTTTTGTTCAATGGCTTTTGTTTATGGGCTTCAATGGCTCGGACATATTAGATTAACTCTAAAGAGCACATGATTTAATGACCACTCAGCAAAGAATTGAGGAGAGAAACGGTAGCCACCAAGAAAACCATAGTTTTCTCATGCTAAAGACTATATTAAGATGTTGATTAGGGCCATTTTGAGTTGTGAGGAGTGAAACACATAGATCGATGGAATGCTCAAACTGTAATGCTTAAAGAGACGTGTGTAGAATATGTACATTGGCTCTAACGTTAAACGCACATTATCTTGAAATGATCATCTGTAAAGCTAATGTTAACATCAGTTTCCTACTCGAAAGCGACGTCAGAGACGGGCGAGCCCAGGATTTGAAACACGCCCATACTGATCCGAGGTCGAATAACTTGCTGGCATCGCTACTGGCTCCAGCCATGTCACTCCAGCCAATGATGATATCCATTTTACCAGTTCCGTAAGTGTCTTTCTCACAGATCAGTTCAACCAGAAATTGATCCCAGGACCTCAGAAAAGTCGTTTAGAATTGATGATGTTACCGAGGTTTTCTTGAGGATACCGAATGCATTTACTCGCTGAAATAATTAACATTCAGAATTTGAGCTCTTCAGGCCTTCCGCTTGCCAAAGCACCAGAAAAAGAGAAATAAAAAGATAACAAGAGAGGGAGATAGAGAGAGAGAGAGAAACATAAAGTACTCGTTCGACTATTTTCAGAGAGCTTGATAGGATTATGACTAAGGAATATCTTCCTGTTGCCTCTTTCAAGAGGCGACAAAGAGAAAAAAAGAAACCTGAGATAAATTAACTTTAGATTCCATTGTCTCTTGACTTCAACAGATACAGTTGCTGTAAAGCAAGAGTGTCAAATGCCAATCGTCGTGACACTGAAAAGCTGATGAAATCTGATTCAACTGTGAATACTGACACGCGTCTCTTTCACTAGGCACATTGTAGGAACACAAAAGAACAGAATGTCGATGACAATAAATACAATAATTGTTTTCGAAATAGGCACGTATGTTTTCTTGGAAATGTTATTATAAATGAAGAAATAGAATTCTAATACCTGAATGGAAAAAATTGAAAGGAACTGCCTCAGAGGTGAACAGGGAATCTGCGCAAGAAGGATTGGCCGGTTAAAAATCGACTAAAGGAGAAGACGATTAAGATGGCGGTGAAGTAGGACATTGTGCTTTTCTAAGCCTATAACAAACAAGGAATGTGAAGCAAGGAGTTTTTCATAACTGTGCCTAACGCAGTTTTCATGTATAACACATTAGATGTAATAAATCACTCAATTAGTACCTTACAGTACTGTACAATGTGCGGCACACCTGAGGCTGATGTAGACGTTTTTCTTTCGTTTGTGCGTGTTAACATTTCTAAAATAAAAAGCTGTTAAAGCTAAGGTTAAAGTCAGTTTCCTCACTCGAAAGCGATGTCAGTGACGTGCGAGCCCTAGATTTGAACCCCGCACATGCTGATCCGCGGTCAAGTATCTTAGCGACTATCTTACCGACTATCTCGAGTGTCTTTGACTTATTTAAAATCAAATGAGGTAATTGAAATTAGTACGTCACTAATAACAAGAAGATGAAACATTAACAATTAATAAATTAGATTTCTTAAATTATAAGAATACAGAGGCAACGATAAAGTTTCGTGAGCATAAGGAATGTATATTTTTACTATATTATTATAATACACATAAAATATCTTTAACTCATCTCTATCCTCTCTTTAACCCTATATTAACTAGGGTGTGATACGAATAGACCTTTTCTTATCCTCTCGGTCCCATACAATATCATCAGTCAATCCCCTATAATCTCTTCCATTCATTCTAGAAAATTTTGTAGCAACTTCTACAAGCTGACGCGTTGGTTTAGGTCTCTGCTTTAGTCGCCTTCTACGAAACGTGCAGTAACCGTTTGGTCTATTCTTCAAACAACTCGGACACAACTCGGGGAAACAAACTTTGACTAAACATAAAAATATTTAAAAAGTGTTAATCTGTTTTTAAATAGAGCTCAATATATATATATATATATATATATATATATATATATATATATATATATATATATATATATATATATCTTAGCGCACTGCCTACTGGCAGGTCCATGGTATATAACGTCTTCACTCATCTCTATATTCCGTTCTCCTCTTCATGTTCACATACCAGTGGATCTTTAAATCATCCATAACATTCCTCTTGATACACCATTATTCTTGGGGGATTCTACTTATGACGAGGTGGGCCCCCTACGCCTTCCTCAGCTTCGACTAACATGTACTGGGCAGGGACGTCATTCCGTGAGAAAACAATCATGTTTACCCAGACCTCAATTTAAAAGCTCTATTTCACGTGTTGAGTAATCTTATTCGTGCAACAACATCACTCATACATCATCAATAATTCATAAATATAAACAACGTAACATTATATTCTGCATTCCTAATTTCACAATAGTTGGAAACTATTGTATTCCTTCTGCCAGGAATTCTGCTACACAGTAGAAGATTTTTACTCTAGAATCTGCATTAGAGAACCGCACGTGACAAACCACGCCCATCTTTTGTCGTAAACAATTGCAGAGTTCCGAGAATTACTTATCGAAAACATTCGACGGCTCTAATATAATGTTCGCCTGGTGGTACAACGTTCTGCACAGACCATGGATGCTATATTAACCGGAACACATGAACAATATTTTGCAAAAGGGTATGCAACTTACAAACGTCTAATGTTATCTTAATCAGATACGAGTATACCAAGCTTTGTTTTGTCTATAGGAGCATCCAAATTGTTTCCTTTTCCAACGCCACTTTGATATGGGACGTGATTTAAATTTTCTCACAAAAATTCTCCCTGGTAGTTTTGTGTAATGCAAAGCTGTTGTACAAATTAGGTCCCCTCCTGAAAAATCTTGTATGTACTGCTATCTAATTCCACTTAATTATCTCAATTTTTAAAGCTTAATGTTAAACTTTCGATAAAAAGTTTAATGCCTTTAACAAGACAACAAAGTCAAATAAAGTCAAATAAAATAAATAAAGTCAAATAAATAAGAAAATAAAGTCAAAAAGCTTTAGCCCATAATTCATAAATATTAAACATTTAGCTAACTGGTCCTTTGAGCCTGAATTAAATCAAAATCGCAGAGAATTAAAAGTTCGAAGATTAGCTTAGTAAATGCACAACAACGTCTAACCATAGCAAGCAAGAAAGCTCTAGACGTTTATCTCTCTCAGGTATAGACGCAGTTCTGAGCTAGCTAGTGTTTTGAATGAAGTGCAACAAATCGATGCAGCAGATTTAGTAGCATTGGCAAGATTTACTCGTTGATCGAATCTGCCTGTTCAGTTTAATGTCAACTTTAAATAGATTTACTCGAATGGTATAACCTGGACTGCTGGCGGTGTGTAAACAAATATAAGTAACTTCTAAATATACATAGTCTATAAGGAAATAGGCTGCAACATAAATAAACATTACTGTTGTAACAAAATCGGTGAACATAAACATTTGTACGCCAGATGACAGCATAAGTATATTTTTCGTTATACATAAATCATGTTGCAAAAGCTTTTCTGAATGTCCAAATATTAGAGAAAAAATCTGAAAAGCGCACTCGTTTACTAAATGTCGACAAAAGTGATGCCGAAGAAGGCACCACAAAATCACCGTAGAACCCATTATATCTTTAGTACAAACGAAATCGTTACAATTTTTCAATAGTCTTGTTAAAAAGTGATAAGGGGTGCCGTTGACGAAGCTCGCAGATCAGAAATCGTGCATTCACTCTCTTGTGTTCGGTGGATCAATATGACCTGTAGACCTTATAGTCAGCCTAAATGGTCTGTCCACCAAGGTGCTCAAGCTCATAGTCTGCTCTCTTGCTCCGTACACACTCTAGCTAACAGCTTGTTCTCTTGCTCCGTACACACTCTAGCTGACAGTTTGTTCTCATGCACCTTACACACTCTAGCTCATAGTTTTCACGCACTCGATAGAGATCCTTTTATCAGCAAGTTCCAAACCTACCTTTAATACAGTGCTTCTTTTAACTTTGACAATTTGGCTTTTGAGTTGATTTCCCATTTTATTCTTCAGATTATGCTTTGTGGCCACATGTCAAAATGTCGTCAAGCCTAAGGTATAGTCTATCTTTTCTGAAGTGTTACAGACACCACATGGCCATTATAGTGGAGCGATGATTAATGAAAATCTAAGTTATTTTGAGCATGCCATCTGAAAAGGCTTTTCACAATTAAGTAAACATTTTGCAAAAGCCAACAATAATACTGTATAAGAACTAATAAACTTATCAGAACATAAATCAAGCACAAATTAACAAGAATAAGAGGTTTGAACATTTCTTATAAATAGCTAAATTGCTATATAGTCTATAGATATGTAACTAAATTATTGCAAATGCTTGCATCTTCACGTACATGTATTTTTGTAGACTTCTAGTAATACGGTACGAAATATATAAAAAACACATTAATTTCCAATGTGATTGTAAATGTAAAGTAAAACTGGAATACCTGACGTTATCCTCGGCTGGCAGAATCTGTTAAACGATAATTTTTAATAAGCTTGATTCGTCAAAGGAAACTAGGCATATTTTAGTTACCGTTACAGAGAACGGATCGAAGCCTGCTGTTGCGCCACCATTGAACAGTTAACACTAAGCATCGAGGCTTTTGTTGCCATTTTCTAATCTCTTTCAAACATCTAGATCTACTCTATATGTATACTAGAACATGCAGCGAAAGAAGAAAGGTTTCGTAGAACACATTTATTTCTTATTCCTTATTCCTTATTCTTTATTATTTATTATTTGTTCTTTATTCGTTATTTTCCTTATTCTGTATTCGTAGAACGACATTGGAATAATAAATAGAATTGTTATACTTAGACGATTTCTTAGAATGAGACTATACTTTTATAATTACAACTTCATTTTTAGAAAAGCTTCCTTGTTTTTAGAACAACATTTGCCCAAAATTTAATTTCTTATAATTTCATTAAATATGAGTCTATTGATGGCAATACAATGCATAACTTGTACAGTGCGTGGGAGTAAAAGTAATTAATTTTACGCGGAATAACTGCATTAAACCAGGATAAGTAATTTTATTGTGGCCGAGTGAGACTGAGATTTAGATTTTTGAAGGTCGTATGGATAAATTCTGTGTTTCGATGGCCATTCATACAAATCTTAGAGTACCAACACTGGCACTTAATTAACGCGTCAGGTTGTAACAAACTGTAGCATTTAGGATTTAATAAATAATTATAGTTCGTAACATAACTGACTAATTAAATTTAATCCACACATATCTAAAAATTGCATTATACTAGCCTTGAACCTTTTCTGAAAACATATCAATCTTCATGTATCTCTTTTTCTCTATTGTTCTGTCAAGTAGCAGGTCCAATGTTCATATTAATATGAGCATTGGACCTCTGTCATTGCTACCCAGACATTGCTTTCAAGTTCCATGAAGCTTCACTACATCTATCAGCGAGTTACTATACTCTCGTCACAAACGACTCTACCTCATCCACTTCTTAACGAAGCGTGTAGTTTATGAATTATATGGCGTCTCAGGTGGATTTCCGTTGCCTTCTTTAGCTCTTGCTCAGTTGCCTCTTATGACACGCACCAGTTTACGGTTGGTCTATTCAATTATGGTCCGGACGCAATATGGGAAATGATTTCATTATCAATTATTCTTCTTGAATAGCTTTGTGGCATTAAACTTAAATTAATAGGCCTATAAATTTCAATTAATAATTGAAATTAAAACTACCGTTATTTTCCTTAGCTTGAGATCTAGTACACTGGTAAAAGCCTCGTAAATTAATCTCGAAGACTACTTCTAGCCGTGTAGTAATCTCTCTTATGAAATCTGTAGCAAACCATGAAGTTCCCTCTTGTTTCAGAAAAGTCTAGAAAAATGTAATTTTCTTCAGCTAGCAGATCATTGCATCGTTCCACAATGCAAGTAAGACATTTGGACATACATAGACAAATCTACTTCAATTATTACACAAATTGCACGCGCTGTTTGCCTCACTGAAAAGTTCAGCTTCACACTATATTAGTGAGTCGGCCGAATGCTTTGGAGTCGGCTTCGGATAAGAAGAAGTCGGATGACTCTGAGTCGAAAGACACCACCTAACCAAAGTCTAGTGTCGCCTTTCATTGTAAAACGTAGTAGAGTTTTCTTGGGACCCGTATAGGGGAATTATAGCATGAACAGTTTTTGAAAGGCCAGATCTTCTTAAAAATGATGCGACCTTCCATTACTCCGTCATTTAAGTTAACTGCTCTTGCGAGACCCAGCTTAACTTAGTCGTAAGCTAGGTCTAGCTTCTAGGGTTACCTTAGTTGTCAGCTACGTCTAGCTTCTAGGCTTACCTTAGTTGTAAGCTTGGTCTCGCTTCTGGGCTTAGTATCTTTATATTCATCCTATGCTGCTCCGTAGGTTTGTACTGTTTCTGACCACTCGTCGTAAGTCTTCTTTTTCATAACTTCAGATTCTATTTTCCTGTAAGCATTGGCATAGCCATATCAAGGGATGCCGTTTGGAAAAGTAGCGAATAGAAGTACCTCCCATGAGTTGCTCAGGAAGCTTAAACCTTCTTTTTCTTAATTTTTTGCTTTTGTACTGGTATTTCTAAAAGTTCATTAACCTCGCTTTTTTGTAATTTTTGTTTTAGTCGTTGTTTGACTTGGGTACCATAGTAGTTGATGTCGTCACTTTCGAATACAGCGCTCTTGAGTCTGTAGTTGTTCTAAAACTCTCGCTCAATGCCATTAGAGAATTGATAAAACATTAGCGAAAGTTTCCTTTCCCGAATAGATCATCAGTGACAGATGATCCCTACAATCCGTCATCCATTTCTCAGCCTCGATATGTCTAACTAAATACGATTTATTCAGATCATAATTCCTAAGTTAGAAAAGTTGCGAGCTGTAAGCTTTAGCTGTTATAATTACAAAAGCATTCGTGCCATTGAATTTATTCCGCGAATGTGTGATAATGGAATGCTAGAATCCCTGGGAAGATTTCTAGGATTTACTACAATTACGTTCTCATCGTGTATTCTGGCCCAACATACTGCTTAAAACTCCAGTTTCAAGGTAGCAGGATTACTCATTGGAAATCTATTCTCCATAACCTATTAACCAATTCTTTAAAAATAATTGGAATCAGGTAACGATTAAGTTTTCAAGTTTTCAGTTTTAATGAATCACAAGTGATAGGGCTATATAGCTGGCCTGTCAGCTTTCAAATTAGTGTCGTAAACGACGGTTAATTTAAATTCTACAAACACTTACATCCTTGTAATCAGTCCTTCTTTGTTGTACCGAGGCTAGGAAGACTATTTTTTCTCATTCATGCTCGCAATCTTCATTTCTCTCAAACTGAGCAACTCATATATCAATTAGTCTATCCAATCGCAAAGACTGCACCTTAAGGCTCAACAAAATATCGCTTTTAAATCATAGGATAGTACAAGTTTCCGTCGAAAGTAACTTTCCTCTGCCTTTCTCAGTACCTGAGCTATAGCGAACATTTTTAGATCATTTAGGCTCATTGTTTTCTCATTAGCATTTTTCGCAACATGGATGGTTTGATCTGAAAGTTAAAATAACAGGTAAGATTTCTTCGAGACATGATCTTAGCAAGATCAATAAGACACAATTTCAAGTCATAATGATATCTATTGAAACGGATTTCTGCTTTCAATATTCACTTAACAAATGTAATTCTGGACATGGCGTAAGCTCTAATTCTCTGAATTTATAAATTTTCGATTCAATTTACAGGTCAACGACTGTCATTTGTAATGTCTTACTGCTAACATGACGTCAACCAAATTCTAATCTGTAGTTTCAGTAAGTTGAGCACAGTGCTGGAATTAAGCATAGTGAAGAGGAAACTCAAGAGCCATTCTGCATTTCTCATTTTAAAGATTCGTTAAAGATATTGCATATTTTAATCAAGCTCCAATCCATCATTTGCATTCATAGTAGGCCCTACTTCATATTCGATTTTTTAAATCATATACATTATTCTATCAAGTTACAAGGAATTTGTATCATGTTATTCTCTGTTCTGACATTATGCTAGCAGTGATATTCTTAATCCACTTTTAGTACACGGTATATTGTTTACATGTTTTAAATATTAAAACATCATTTTTTCAAACAAGCATTACTTTGTAGTAAACCTTTGTTTGATTTGTTAGTATGACTATAGTATACTTTTGTATGATTTGTTAATATGACTATAGTAAACCTTTGTATGATTTGTTAATATGACTATAGTAAACCGTTGTATGATTTGTTAGTATGACTATAGTATACATGTACCTTTGTATGATTTGTTAATATGACTATAGTATACTTTTGTATGATTTGCTAGTATGACTAAGTCGCGAATGATATTTTCAAAAAGATTTCAATCGCACAAAAAGCTTAGTGAGAATTGTTCAAAATTGTACAAATTTGTGTTACACGATTGAGAATTCTGGTCATTCTTGTGCATTGTGAAAAATAATATAAATGACCTTTTCACACTCAAAACTTCTCTATTCATTGTATCAATTAATTAACTTTCAATAATTAATTCCATTAAAGGCCAAAACCCAGTTATAAAATAATATGCTTAATTAAAGAAAACGAAGCTTTCATAAATATTTATTGTTAGGCCTACTTAAAAATTTAAGAATTGAATCTACTTAATTTAAATTTATTAATATGAACTTATTTATTAATTTTTTGAATTTATTGTTATTTTAATATTATAAAGATTTTAAATGTTTAAATTTTATTTTACAAAAAACTCGGTTAATATACTCATATCTTAGCCTCACCTGTAAATTGCGTCGTTGCTGTTGTCGTTAATTTATTATGTGAAACTACTTAAACTTTGCACCGTTTTGGACCTTCTTTTTACTCGCCGGCTTAGATTTGTCTCAATAGTGCTCGATGTTGTCATTGACTACAGCAGCACTATAATTGTTGTTATTGCTAAAGTTTATGATGGTATGTTTTCGGTATATTCAAGATATGTATATCTTAGATTATTCTACTTTCGTTTAAAACATTATCACTATTGTTATTTTCATATAATGAGGTATTGTTGTTAAATTCTTAAAGATTGTTTAACAGTAACTCTAGTAAAATGTCCTGCAGCTGTTTTTAGTGCACATTTGTATGACTCAATTGAAAGTATTATTTGAGCATAAGACAAATTATACTTGGCTATCTATTTTTAGTAATGAATTTTCAATCTGAATGATGTTCACTCTCTCTCTCTCTCTCTCTCTCTCTCTTTCTTTCTTTCTCTCTCTCTCTCTCTCTCTCTCTCTCTCTCTCTATATATATATATATATATATATATATATATATATATTACATAACCTAACATAACATAACGTAACGGCACACTGGGTCAGGAAGCACAGATGCTTGTTTAAGACCCATTTCCTCCTTCCTCTCCATGGTTATTAGTAATCGTTACGTTTTGATGGCGATTGATATATATATATATATATATATATATATATATATATATATATATATATATACAATGTTTTATATATATATATATAGTCCTATATATCACATTCAAATAATATTGATTTCGGTCATTTCAACTGCAATTATAAGTTTAAAGTTTAACATTACAGAGCCATAGATAAACCTCGGAACTCAAATACTTGATATACAATTACTGGACGATGAATATACACAATTATTTCTCAATCACAAGTCAAACGCGACTTCATTATATAATACGATATACAACTCTGGCTCGCTGTCAATTAAATTAAAGCACAATTAAAGGCCGGACTCAGTCAGCATACTTATTTTTTAGATCGGCTATTCTTCTCTTTAAAACTCTTATGTCCTAGAATCAGGCTTATTGTTTTTTGAGAAGTTTTCATATAAGATATAAATTTTTAATAAGAAGTTAATTAAAATTTTATGTTCATGACGCAGCGAATAAATTGTACTCTAAAATCTCCCCTCTGGATACATTTGCTGCCTTTTGCTCATTTGTAGGAGTCCAAGTAAGATAGTTCACGAACCTAGAATCCAATGGTTTCTAAAGAAAATACGAGAGAATAAATGCCTAAAGCTTTCTAGTTTATTGCCTTATGACTTTGCAGAAATTAGTTACTTTTATACTTCCTTGTCAAATATTAGGTTCACAATATATTTGCCCATTAAATACGGAACAGGGTATGAAAACACCACGCTAGTAGAATTAATAGTTGAACAGGGTAATTATACTTAATAATTTATCAATAACACTGGTTAATAATAACTGGATAATTAATTTTTAAGGGGCTATATTTAAATTATCTAGTTTAGGCTTAAAATCCATATTATACTGTCATTTAACTTCTATTAATGTTTCGCCATGCTTTAATATATCGAAATTGACTTGGGATCTTGCTCAACGCAAGTGATTGATGAAATGGACAAATTATAATATACAAATTTCTGGACAACCGCAAACAATCTGCTGCGTATACGTAAGAGGCGACTAAGGCATGAGCTGAAGATGGCTAGAGGGGACCCACCTCACCACGAAATATCTCCCCAAGGATTAAATGGTAATTAATCCATCTAGCTGAGGAAGACAACGCGAAACTGCCTCAGAAGCCATACTTTTCCAAGCTATAGACTACATAAGGTATGGATAAGGCATAGATCTTGTGAAGGGATTAACTTGCTGATCTAAGGAGTTCTCTTATAGAGTGAGAAAACAGACTTTGAGTATGAATATGTACCTTGAACCTGCCACTTAGCAGTGCACTGAAGAGAGAGCTCTTATTGCTCTAAATATTATGTTTTTAAGCTGAAAATTGAGCTTAGGGTCTTTGTGAAGATGAAGTACTAAATGCAGCAATACTGCTAGACTGCTAGCATTATACTTAGAAGAGCTGATATCAGACAACCTCAGGTTTGCGCGTTAATTTTAACAAATACACTCTGGAGAATGAAATAAAATCACAAAATTGAACAGGAACTTGAAGGTGAACTTCTGGCATCTGGCGAGTGAATGATTGTTACGAAATAATATTCGATATCGCAGTCCTAAAGAGGCATATGATGAGAGGAATCCAGTAACTTGGATATATTATGAACTGCGGAGGCGACTTGTTGCTGTTGTTTGTAAATGCCAACACTTTAGCTTCCGATGAATCTAGAAAAATACAATCATTTTACTAGTTAAAATATGCGAAAACAATACAACTTAAAAGTTAAACAATTATTTAAGTAAAGTTTGGTAGTTTTAATTTAAACTACTTGAAAGTTAAAATGCAATTTCTTTGTTCCTAGCAATGAATTGCAAAAGCTATGCCGTGATTATCTTCTCTAGAGCACAACAAAATAAATAATATAAAGCAACATTTCGTTGAATTTCTTTGTGAATATAAAATTAAATTAAATTTGGATAGTTATCATGTAATCATGTCGTTATAAAAGTGAAAACTTTTAATATAGAAACAACACCTGATACTGTTTGCCTAATGCTAATCTTTCAAAGCTATTAATTTCATCGGAATCAATTTGCTGTGCATAATTATATTCATTGCTGCATTTAATTAATAATTTCGCAACCGATTTACGTTTAGCGACAGAGAGAGAGAGAGAGAGAGAGAGAAATAGAGAGAAAGAGAGAGAGAGAGAGAGAGAGAAAGAGAGAGAAAGAGAGAGAGAGAGAGAGAGAGAGAGAGAGAGAGCAGCCAGCTTTCTGTCTTTGAGCAATTTCATCTTTAACAAATTCTAAATAACAGGTTTCTCCAAGCCGCGTTTAATCTTCCAAGACGATTTTTTCTTTTAAAACAAAATTTTAAAGGTGCGGGGCCAAAATCAAAAAATATACAATTCATATTATACATAATATAAATCATATTATACTTAATACAATTCATGGTATACTTAATTCAATTCATATTATATTTAATTTAGCTGGAGCCTCTGGCGATGTCGGTACGATATTTGACCTCGTAAGTGCAGGATCGTATGCGCAGGGTTCATATTCTGGTCTCACCCGTCACTGACACCGCCTACGAGTGAGAAAACTGACGGTAACATTAGCTTTTTAGCTTTTTAATGTTCGTAACCAACCTCGGAGCACAAGCTAAGGTTAAACCTAAGTACGGGTTAACATGAGCTTCGTATAACATAGCAAACTAACGCATTTTGAGACTTGCATTAGGTTCCCGTTAATGCATTTGTTAGAAAAGAGACAAGTGGGAGTAAGACAATGTCAGTTCAACAGTGAAAGCAAATAAGAAACGCATTCGCTTAATTAAGTTCCATGTCGCCGGATACGTCTTCGCGTCGGCGTCATGAAATCTGGATCACGTGAGATCATTAAGGATTTACATTAAAGGATTGAATCCCGCTACTGGAGTCCGGACAGCTGTGAGAACTCAGAGCTTGGACAGGAACGTGACCGGAAGCTATGGGATAGCTTCTGACGTTTAACATGAATGGAATAAACATTGGTCAATTAATTGGGAAAAAAAACGTAAATAAAATTTAAAATGCGACCTACAAAACGAACAACGTAACTTAGTATGAAGCAATCTTAACTTTGTAAATGAAAGTCAACTGGAGCGTAAAGAAATGAAGTATTGTTGAATGTTAAGACGAATTAGCTAGAAATGAGATTATTTACATGTTTTATGCATTTTGAACTCTGTATAAAATACATAATAATAATACAAAATCAAATAAATGTATTCAAAATACAAATACAGTGTACATTTAAATTTAGAGTAATCGCGATGACAAAAACTATTGGGCCTAAGCATTAAATATTGCTACCGTAGGATTTCCTTTATTTCCATTATACAAGTAAATAAGAATTACATTATATTAAAAGTAAAAGATTTAGGTTATTAGAAACTTTAAGGTTTTAATAAATTTCAACCTGAAGTTTAAATTAATCTTTAGAATGGTTAAATTTCAAAACTTAACATTAATTTTTGTCCACAAAAATTTCACAAATTTAAATTTATTTTTGTCCCTGAAAATTATAAGCACAAACGTACCTCAATTGCATATATTGAGCAAAAGAGTGAAACAGAATAAGTAATATTAGCTTTGCGGAAGTTGCCAAAGACTGAGATTTGGAATTAAACATCCCGCTAGCAATTTAAATATTTTCTTAAAAGAGGTCAGCATATTTAACGGTAGTCCAGTCGATATATAAAAAAACTAGAGTTTTCTCAAGTTTAATACAAAAATATATATCTTTGGAGTACGAATAGAAGGATAGAAGTTGGAGAAAATTGAACAAGAAAATTGGATATGAGCCTGTAGTTTGCAAGAGTACGGTGAAAGAGAGAGCGAGAAAGTGAGCGAGAGAGGGAGTAGGAGAGATAAGAGCTAAGGTTGAGTCTTAGCGAAATTTACGTCTTTCTTCAACATGTAAATGTGTCTCGCAGAAAGAGTGATTTACTATTTAGCAGTTCTTTAGGCGATATAGCTGATCAAGATCGAGTGACTGCTGGAATATTTAGAGGCATTATGCTGAAAGCATCAGCCTAACAACGGATGTTCCGTAGAACATTTCTCTGGAAAACTTCTCGTTATTGACTGTTTACTACGATTATAGTAGAATCTGATTCGTTTTGTCATTACTATTCGCTACGAGCTCGAGACCTTTCCTTCGATAGGACATGGTAAAGGACATGGCGGTACGATTGGACACGGTAAAGGACAAAGTATCACGATAGGACACGATAAAGGACATGTCAGGATAGGACACAGTAAAAGACATGGTGTCAGGATAGGACACGCTAAGAACTTTCTGTCATGATAGGATACAGTAAAGAACATGACGTTACGATAGGACTCGCTAAGGAACTTTCTGTCACGATAGGATACAGTAAAGAACATAACGTCACGATAGGACACGGTAAAGGACATGTCAGAATAGGACACGATAAAGGACATGGTGTCAGGATAGGACACGATAAAGGACATCGTGGCAGGATAGGACATGGTAAATGAAAGAGTGTCACGATAGAAAACAGTAAAGAACATGGTGTCACGATAGGGCACGGTAAAGAACATAGCGTCAGGATAAGACACGGTAAGGAACATGGTGTCATGATAGAACACGATAAAGAACATTCTGTCATGATAGGACACAGTAAAGAACATGACGTCACGATAGGACATGGTAAAGGACAAGTTGTCACGGTAGGCCACGGTACAGAGCATGGCGTCATGATTGGACACGGTAAAAACATGGTTTCCGGATTGGACACGATAAAGGGCATGGCGGTACTATGGGACACGGTAGAAAGCTGGTAAAGTTCATGTTAAAATCAGTTTCATCACTCGAAAGCGTCAGTGACGGGCGAGACCATGATTTGAACCCTGCACCTACTGATCCGCGGTCGAGTGCCTTACCGACATCGCCACTGGCTCCAGCCAGAAGATAGGACACGGTAAAAGACAAAGGTTCAGGATAGGACACCATAAAAGACATGATGTTAGGAGAGGACACGGTAAAGGAAAGGGTGTCACGATAAATTATACACAACATGTATACCCTGTGTTGCGTTCTCCCCGAAGAATTGATTAGAAGTTAATTTAATCCGACGCCAGCATGGAGTTCAATGAAAATCATTCAGGATTATTATTAATGGAATGTTAATTTCGGATGAATAAATCTCGGACAAATTGTTTTTATCATTTTGTAACGGAATTTAGAATTGGTGTTGCTTTAATAAATTAAAAATAAACTTAGTTTAAATTTACTGTGCATATAAAATAGATATGAAATAGCCTATATTTATTTGTTTAAATTTTAAACACATATGCAATACAGTATCTTTACACAATTCATTGACCTACAGTATACTTCTCGGCAATACAAAAATTGCGAAAGGTGACTAATTAAGCACTAAGCAAATTGTTCTCCTTAAGCTGCAGTTGAGATAAACTTTAAATAACTTCGTAAATTAATACAAAGTAAACAGATTTGTAGCCTCTAAAACTTGGTATGGCAAGGTTTAATTTAATTATTTAAAACAGGTCTGGTGCAAATCAATATTGATTTGGACTAACAAGAATTTTACTGTGAAGTTACAGGTATGCTTGTTAGATTATTGTTAAAAATAAAGAATTAGCAAAAGTTGTCATTTCCTTGATGTAAATTGCTATAGAATTTTGTAAAAAGCAACTACGTGACTAGTCTAGAATAAAACGGAGCTTGCATGGGTAAATCACTTTGGTAACTTTCACATATAAATCGCCATAGGCGCTCCATATGAAGCCAATCTCGACAACTAATCATCATCATCCTCCCTTGAATCCCAGTTTAACCAGGGTCGGGATACGAATAGACTGTCTCAAATCCTGTCTGTCCTACACCACACCACCAGCCAATCCCCTTTCTCGACAACTAATAAAAGTGTTAAAAATTCGGTCATTAATAGAACAAATTCTGATGTTCATTTCAGATTCATTTCATTGCACAAGAGTCTCGATCATTCTCAATTCAACAATATGCATATTCATTTGCTCTTACTCGAAACTCTCTCCGTACGACCCACAACTATATAATTAACACGAGAGTCCTCAGAGTTCAGTCTAATCCACTTGTTGCACTCATCTTGATGAAGCAATGCAGTGACCGTAGAGCCACTTCATTGCTTCACCAGATTGCTCGTTCCTGATTATGAGTTTGGAGTCCAGAGACTGTTATACTGAGTTGACAGAGTCGGTAAAACCAGAACAGCAAAGCTTGAAATTCATAATTCTACGAAAAATTCTAGGCATAGCCCAGTACAATGTTTCGATCAATTAATTGGTCAAGAAACTTTTATGCTCCAATGAAGTATATATATATATATATATATATATATATATATATATATATATAGTACTACACCAAATGGCAGGTCCAAGGTATATATTCATAGTCAGAGTATGCTTTCACGCTCCATGTAGTGTACTCCATAGATCAATAAGTTAATCACTTCATAAAATGCTATGCCTTTTCCATATCTTAAAGTAACCTATAGTTTGGGTGGGTTCTAAAGTGGTTACCGGTAGAGTTTCCTAAGTTATTGCTCAGTCGCCTCCTATGACACGTGTAGTTTACGATTGATCTATTCCTCAGCCTCATAGACACAACACGGGAAAGGGGTACATATTTTTACCTACTAAGTACAAAATAAAAAAATACCCCGACAACCCCCCCCCCCCACCCCCTCCACTCCTCTCATAACTTCCTCTGTTAGTTTTTGATCTTTAACAAAAGTAGAGAAGGTGAGAGAAATATCTATTTTAAAAGTACTCAAGAAGTTAATGCAATCATTAGGAAGTGATTTTTAATAAATATTTAATTAGATAGCGTTAGAATTTATTACGTAAACAATTTCCATTGTCTGAATTGTGACTCTATTAAAGTATGTGCAACAAGTTCATACTATTAATAATAATATCGACTTTTAGTAATTTATTCCACGTGTATAATTTATTTGCAAGCTGTCGCTACTATAACTCAGCAAACGATAGATAAGAAATAAATGGAAATAAATATTCGTTGAGATAAGGACATCGACATACAGAGAAATATTAATAACAGAAGGGATAATCTACTGAATAACGTTAACAACTAAATATCAATATTACAAATAATCACAATAATAATAATATTAATAATAATAATAATAATAAGTACGACGACAACGAAGTGACTAACTAACCTCGTTTGTCAATTGGAGCTGCAAATATAACAAATTACACAGTTCATTAAACTATAGTAAAATAATTAACAAATAACAAAGCTATTTAATCTACTGTATAGTAAAAAGGCAGATAGCAGAGTTTTTCAATCAATAATAAAATAAGCAACCAATAGCACAGTTTTTCAATCTATAATAAAATAAGTATTCAATAACAGAGTTCATCGTTATTTAGTAAAATTAAGATGTCTTTTTATCTCTATCTCTCTCTCTCTTAGTGCTCTGCCTAATGGCAGGTTCATGGTATATAACGCCTCCATTCATCTCTGTTTTATCTTCTGTATTCCTCTTCATGTCCACATACGATTAGATCTTTAAATCATCCATAACATTCCTTTTGATATACCATTATTCTTGGGGGATTCTGCTTATGACGAGGTGGGCCCCCTATGCCTTCCTCAGCTTCGACTAACATTTACTGGGCAGGGGCATCATTACCAGCGAAAACTATACTGTTTATCAAAAGTTTTTTGAAAACAATTAAAGTGTTATCGTCATCAATGACAACATCAATGATTTACTGTATTTTTAAACAATGCAACCAAAATTTTGGGCCATGACAATTCCTGACTCTTATGGAAATTTTGAGTTTCTAGACACTGTAAGGCTAATATCCTATGTAGTCCTGTTATCACCACTAATTGGGCAGTAGCTAATTTTGGCACTACTGCTACTATGGGCAAAAATAAATTGAAATATTGCGTAGTCAATAAAAATCGTATTAGAATATGGCAGTGCCCATAGACGTGATTTCTACAAATTCATTGCCTGAATCAATGACTGATTGATTAGGATGTCAATCGTAAAATCTTCTTCTCCGGTCAATCAACATGTGCTCCATGTTGTCATAGACATCCCATATTGATTAAGTTTAGAGCTCTCGCTCAGAAGTGGTAGAAGTAAACTATTCACTGCCTTCAATCATTTTATTAAAATTAGATTCGAAGCGTGAACGTTTAGAAAAGGTCAGCCATGGTTGAGAAGTTAATCCACTGAACTTTGAGATCGGATATCAAATAAACTCAAATACTATTTTACGTTAAACGTCAGAATTACGAACCGTTGACTACCGTGACGCTAATCTGGTTATATTGAGTTTCCGAGCCTCTACAATAATAGTCTCCCGAATCCGTCATTTTACTGTATTGAACGGTTAAAACGCTAAATAAGCTGTAGCCCTCGATCTTCTGTGTTACCATTACGCCCCCATATGCGTCAGATTTTATCAGCTTCTCTTCTTTATACCTGAATTGCATAGGAATGAGATATATATATACATGCATAAATATGTAAAGAAATGAGGTGAATTCCTAAGGTGAATTGAACTCTCGTGGGTCCTATTCCCGGCCGCGCCGATCTGCGTGGATATTCACTGGCATTGTTACAAGGAAAATTAACTCAATTGCCAAACGGTTTAAACATGCGGTATTAAAAGTGATATATTTCAAAAATGGTTAATCATTTCATAATAATGCTTGTTAATTTTGTGTTTTTATACGAAATAACATCATAATATTCTTCGACATGATAAAAAATGATGAGCTATGATTTGTAAATATCGTGCATGTATGACAATTTAAAAACTATATATTTGAAAGGTAACATAAATAAAAAATAAATAAATAGCAATAAATAATAAATTTTTAAGACTATTTCTATAGCAGTTTTGTGGACTGTAACTGATACCTCCATTCTCATGAATAATCGTATCTTCGCTGCTGATAACGCCACTTAGCAGCAAACTCAGATAAATGATTAACCTTCCTGAGACCTTAGGGAATATTCATTTGTTATTGACGTATCCTGAGTATTGAAATCAGACCACTTTCCTGTGAAGCGGACACTCTAACCGTTAAGCCATATCCACTCGTCAGGGGGTTAAGCGTCATGACTCTAGCAATGAAATTGAAGTTAAAGTATTGCATCTGCAGAACTTACCATTGTAGACCATTAGGCACTAGTTGACTGCTAGTGTTACATGTTAGATGAATGGGATGACCTCTGGAAACCACTTCAGTCCCGTGTATATTAATTACTATAAAACAAAAACATCTTTAATAATTTTACGCCAAATAATAAAAAAGATCAAGCTGAGAAAAATGCAGTAGAAATTTGGCAGAAAGATAGCTGAATAACTTAGAGGATAATAGAATATAATAAAATGTATTTCAGAATGCCTAAAATTTCATCATTCAGAAATAACAGTGAAATGTGACAGTAAGGCCTGAAGACACTGCCGTAGGCTCTAGTGTTATGAATTTTGTATACAAGTAACAGACACAAAATAAATTCCAGTTAAAAAAAATAAACACAGCACGAATGGGTTAAACTGATATTACGCCTGATATGCTATTATAATTTTATTCCAATAGGCCATATCATTAATTTGTCATCTATAATTATGATAGTTGAAATATTTTCGAATGGCATTTTAAAAGATTTGCATGATCTAAAGATAAATGAAATCTTTTTTATTTTAGCTCGGGGTCCTTTGGAGCCCCAGACATTACAAAAAAAAATTATAATAGTAATAACAAAAATTAGAATTAACAATAAATAGATTTATAAAACAGTTAATTTATAATGTGTTATTCTGTAGTACGTTGTTTTTGCAGATTTCTATACATGCAAGTGATTAAAGACCCTCGAGTAATATAGTTTTAAACTTTTTCTTGAAAATAATTATGACCATGAAAATTTTGAGTGCCTCAGATGAATAGGCTAATAAAATTCAACAGATAATATAGTGTAAAAGTGTTAAATTATCAATTATCAATTTCTAAATTATCAATTAGCAGTTTCGAGTATTCCTTTTCGTCGCTTTGAAAAACAACTTTGCTGATAAATTCACTCATTCTGTGTTCACATGAGTCAGCACGTACAAGAGTTAATTCTTCTTTGTCAAATCTTCAATGAATTTTAATCTTAAGTTATTCAAATATCATATGTCCTCTTCAATATAAAACAGATGCTCACTTATTGAAATACTAACTCACGCATAAATATTATACATACTCCACCTACTTTACTCTACTTGACCCGAATCTACTAATGTTTAGCCTAGTTAAAGCTAAAAACTACACGTCTGAAATAAATTACTTCTTAAAATAGGGCTCCTACAAATATTCCTGCTTCCGATAAATTCAGAAGCAGAACTTGTGTACAAAACTGACAAAAACTATAGACACAAACAGACACTACTATTCGAGAGAAAAGGAAAAGTATTTAACTATTCTGTCAATATTCATAATTAGTTCCCTACACTCTATTTTCTTTGACTATTCGGGTATAAATATAAGCAGGTGCATGGATATTACTTAAACATTCAAATGACACAGCGAGTTCATCAGTACAGTGTTAATTTCTTAAAGTTTACAGACACGATCGTTGTTACCTTTGACCCGTAGATGTACGTTGTAGTGGTTATTGAGGACGTCTTTGGCATTGATCTTACACTGATAGAATCCTTCATCAGACATTCTGACCGGATTTATGCTGAGGATCCAATCACCTGAAGCGCGATCATTGTCTATACTCACTCGTTTGTCGGACACAAAGGCGTACATGCCCACCGTCATAGGGTGAAGCTGCCCCTCACGCCCCCAAATAACCTGCAAAATTAAACAATATCCAATTAGTTGATAAAAAAGCTAAAAAGCTAACATTAACGTCAGTTTCCTCACTCGAAAGCGATGTCAGTGACAGGCGAGCCCAGGATTTGAACCCCGCAACTACTGATCCGCGGTCGAGCGTCCCACCGACTTCGCCTCTGGTTCCAGCCAGCTAAGGCTCAATAAGTTGTAGAAATAAAATAAAACTACTAAATAGAATTGTAGATAGCGACATTAAATTTTTAAAATTGCCAAATATCTGGCACGAAGACTTCGAAATATTGAACACTTTAATTTGTGCAAGTGTTAAAAATGTTTGTGAATTTTAGGAGCCTGATTGCAGTAATGTTTGATAATATTTGAGAGAGATATTTACCAACCAGCTCAAATTACTTTGAAGAAGAGCGTATTAGTTTCTATTTCTTTTTTCTAAATGCTCATCTACTCAACCTAGCTGGTTTATGTACATACACCCTGTTAATTGGCCCCAACGATACCCTAAATAAAGTCGGAGTCAGAGCGATTATGATATTTGATGACGAGGAGAAGATCTCAAAATGATGGATATCATGGGGACATAAACATTGGATAAAGCGCGCGCAGTTTCACTGAAAAGAAGCTATTAGGATTAAGTGTTATTATAGGCCTATTCATTTCGAATCGTGTTTTTGGATATAAAAATGTGCAGTTGCATTAAAATAACGTTTTTCTTTTGATAATACTATGCCAATGAATTCTTAGAAAAGTCTTAGGTTTAGAAGCCAGTTTAATGAGGAAACTCTAGTTTAGAAAAATAATTTCTTTAGTTTACTACTTTAGAAATAGTGTCGGATTTCGTATGTTATCCACCATTGCTTAATGGTTTTCCATATACTACTTTGGCACAGTGTCCTGTCTTTCCTACACTCGAAGGCATACTTAGTTCACGTATCACTATTGTGACTTTAAAAATGAAATAATTTCGAATGCCTCTGTTGCTTCTAGAAGAAACTTTAAGAGAAATAAAAATGTTACGACGAGTCTAAAATCCTTTGTAATCTCTGTGGCGTGGGCGTTGTAAAGCTTGGAATCAGAGTCTGCAAACATGCTCAAATAACGGAATGAAACTCATAATAACGATGTAGGTCTTCAGTAAAATTGATAAGACTAGACTGACAGAAAATTTAATGAAGAATCTAGTTACTAATGTAGCTGTATGACTTTGAATGCTTTAATCATTTTTTTGTTATGAGCATATGTTGAGTCTGTTCAGATTTCAAGGTGTATTTCTTCAGAACGTTCTTTATGAGTTCTTTATAACTCAATCTTTATGGAGCGTTAAAGGAGACTGAGTATAAATATGTACTTTGAGCCTGCTACTAGGCATAATCTTTTAACTTAAAAGTCTGATTTCAATATTCATAAAGAGCACTCCACATATCAGCAACCTAATCCCTTCATAAAAGGCTGTTCTTTATTCATATCTTATTATGTAGCCTATAGCTTAGGAAAACCATGGCTTCCAAGATTGCTTTCCTCAGCTCTTGCTTAGTCGTCTCTTACGACACGTGCAGTTAACGATTAATCTGTTTTCAGTAACGTGGAACACGGCATGTGAAATTTACACTAACAGCATTAACAGAATATAATTAACAACTATTTAACGTCTTGTTCATCTGGGGTAAATGCTAATAAAAACAACTTCAGTTTGAAAATGAATGCACAGTTTAGAGCTACTTTACGATTTGCAATTTCATAACTGTTCAATTACCAAAATAATCCTTAATTGAGAGTTTTCATGATTGATCATTGCGGTGACTTTAGTTTAGTTAGAAAATTGAACTGCTTTTTAGTCACGAACAGCAAGTGATTCATTTCAAAATGATCGATGAAGGATTAGACGAAGACTTTGGTGTGAAATGCCAGATACAACAATTTTGAATATATTCTATCATACGGGAATGAAAACTATGTGAATTGAAAAACGGTATTGAATGCAATGCACGAAGCTTTCTTAATAATGATGCGAAATATTTGTATACTTATTCGATATAACGGTTGAAATAATTAACGAACACAAGCGGGGCGCCGAAGATGTTTTGAGCTTCGAATAAGAAGCCCGATTCTAAGTCGAGAGGCTTGGATTCAAATTCCAATTTATTAAGGAAAGATTAATACAAAACAGTTAATAACAGGACGAATTTTCAAATCTTTTAAGCTAAGTTTTGGCCTTTCTACGGTAACTATTCTGACTGTACTGAAATAGAAATTATGCTATAGAAGATTGTGTCCATGTTACTGGTGTTGCAAACTTGTCTAGTTTTACCCACTTGTCTGGGAAAACCTTTCACAGATTAGCCCAACTGTGTCCAATGGTAACAGTGGCCACACAGGATCAGTTTTGCCATCAAACGCATCTGTTCAGATATCTGAACAGATAAATTTGATCGTGTCAGATTTGAAAACTGACGAGAGAACTGATGACCGGTGCATGAATTAGAGATGAACACATAATTTAAACCCAATGACTGGATAGAGTTTATTTAATAGAATGGCAACTTCACAAATTAGAGTCTGTTTCAATGCTTCAAAAAAAATTTGAGAAAAAAAGAAAATTGGAATTAAGTATACCGTTTATAGTAATTTCTACTCACCATCATGCTATTGGCCTGTGTTTGGGTTAATTAAAAAAATCTAGACATACATGTATATACGACGAAGCTTTGGCTAAATTTAATTTACATGTATAAACGTTTATATGTATACATTTATATGTATAAATGCACATATTCATAGAGTAGAAAATGTCTATCAATTAACTGAAGTGCAAAATTTAACATTATTATCTTCGATTGATTCTAGAAACCGATTTAACCTAGTGTATATGATCTGCTAAATAGGTTTACTTTCTACAATGCAACACAATAATATCAGATCATTATTAAAATATTTTATTTTAGCCGAAATGTAGTGAAATTTAACGTGCCTGCTTTTGATTAGAAGATATGGAAGCGGGTGTATTTGTCTTTTTGTTTGTATTTATAACATTTACCAGTTTCTGCCGTAATTTAACAAAATTGAAGCACAGGCGGCCTTAATTGTAAAAATATGAATATAGTATTAGAGCTACAAAATCTACGAATATTTTTCGTCATCCCAAAACTAGACTGCGAACTGAGTAAAACTTTTAGAAGATCTTAGAAAAATTCATGCGAATATCTCCTTTTACATGTAGGTATTGGTATGGTTTTATCGCCTGTCTTAGTCACATTCTACACCGTTGCGACAGTCATTATTAGAGAGTAAGAAGAGCGAACTAGAAGTACAGAATCATCTGTCAACGATTTGAAATGAGATTTGTTACTGTGAGTTATCAATCTTTTCGTACCATCAAATGACCGACGATCATTAGGACCTTATTACAAACATGTTTCCAAAATCTTAAAACTCGTGTATATAGACATGCAATGGTTCTGCATGCATACCATTAATATCTTACTATTAAGCTTAACGCCTACTAACCAAAAACTAACATTAGCGATACATGGTCCATGGTAATTCAGACAGTCTAGCTTTAAAGGCAGTTATCGTTTTGCATGAATACCCTTATTGAATGGAACCGAGATAAGACATAATACATTCTGCTTTTGACGCTCAAATGCTATCGATTCAGCCATCTGACCGCTAAGATTATTCATCAGTCATACTTAATATAAATCATAATCACAATTGATATCAATCATAAATTTAGTAGCAAATTTTATATTATAATATTCATTCTAACTTGTTCAAATACATTAGGCTGATAAGTTTAGATTACTGTTTATGTTAAATGGCTTAACTAATAGAATGAAAAATTCTGGAAGTCACAAGTACACTGCCTTCAAGTTGGCTTTTCAGAAGTGTAATGGGTTGGTTTTATAGCACTAATAAGACAAGAGGATGTAGGCCAAATGGTGGAAAAACAAAAGACTACGACCTAAAGTCAAAACGTCCCTTGCATTCCATCTTGTGAGGCAAACAATGAGTCGTCAGAGGAATTTGCCAATCATTGTAATAAAAATTATTCCCTTATTTCAATGATATATGATACAACGCAGAATTCTTACACAGAAAAGCACATACAGGTAGACATACAGGTAGACATACAGGTAAACATACAGGTAGACATACAGGTAGACATACAGGTAGACATACAGGTAGACATACAGGTAAACATACAGGTAGACATACAGGTAGACATACAGGTAGACATACAGGTAGACATACAGGTAGACATACAGGTAGTCATACAGCACAGGTAGGCCTACATACAATCAAACTTGTTGAGAGTTATAGACTACAGAGGTAAACAATTATTTTACAGCAATTTCGCTAACGAGATAAAGATCATCACAAAAGTGGTAATATTTAGCCTTCCGTGGGAAAGCCTCAAGTCTCATTTAATCCGAGACTCCAATACAGTCCCCCAGAACAGAGATGTATAAGTTAGTTTCGACAAAATGGGACCCTTGAAAACTTTTATAACTAGTTTAGAATCTAAACGCTAAGATTTAAGTGCTCGAACTGCAAAAAGATCGAAGTAGATTGTTATCGTTGGCTAACGATTGTATCAAATTAGAATGACTTTCCAACAGACCATAAATTAAAGTGGTTACGAAGTAGAAATTTTCGTAAATAAGTTGATATTAAGTTTCATATTTATAATTATATTTCATAACTATTAGTTATTCCGGAACATACTGAGTATCGGTTCGGATATTCACCTAAAATTTATTTAAAAAATATAATTAATGTTTTAGGAAATATATTTGTCAGATCAAATCTGACAAATACTTTTGTAAGATTTTTACATTTGTTTCTACTTTAAAATTTTAGTTATCGAATAGGGATAATTTCCCAGTTTAAAAATAAATTATAAATTATAGCACAGAATTAAATTTGAAGATTAGTTGGGTATAAAAATATTTCTAAAAATAATTCTTCATTTGTCGTGCATAATTAACGTTTTTCTAAATAATTTAAAAAGAGTTAGCACGCACTATAGTGAATAATCAACTATGTTAATATCTATCACTTTTTAACCCACATGTTTAATCCGTTATGCAATTTAGACGATTTTCCGTATAACCAGTCCAGTGAATGTCCGAGATTTTACTCTCAGATCAGCGCGACCGGGATTCGAACCCACGAGGGTTAATTCATCTCAGGATCCGTCATTTAAAACTTCATGACGTTACCCCTACTCTATTTAGACATTCTACTCCCATTTTACTCCCATTACTATGAAATAAAGCACAAGCCCAATGAAAGATTAAATCGAAAGACAGATCACAGCTACTAGAGGAACATGATGACTTTGTAGACATTAAGTCTATCATCGAGACAGATCTAGGAAGTTATATTAACCCGAGAGTACATCTTTTCAGAGTTACTACAAGAAATACTTTCACATCACCAGCGCCCGCTTGTATTATGAACGACCGAATTAGGAAGACAAGATTTCACCAGATTTGAAATAGATTTGTTAGTTTTCCTTAAACGTAGATGTGTCATTTCTTCGAGCAAAAAATATATAATTAATGATAAAATAGAAAACATAGAATTAATTATAATAGAAAATATAGAAACTATAACTATAATAAAAATATAGAAACTATAGAATAACTATAGAAAAATAACTATAGAAACTATAGAATAACTATAGAAACTATAGAAAAATATAGAAAATATAGAAACTATCATAGAAAATATAGAATTAATTCAGACATGGCTCTAAAGTTTTACTCCAGTTCCGCACAGTTGGTTCAGACTGATCGATAGAGGAAGTCTCCGGATATGCTCTGTTAGATCCGAATCCATCTCGTTGTAAATCAATGTAAAACATGAACATCAAGCAAAGCTCAATTATAGTTGAAGAATGCAGAAAGCAAAGCACAAATGCTGTGACCGGAAGTACAGAACCCTTACAGAATAGCCGACAGAAAAATAAACTTTATTTGACCTTTATGTTTCTGATGATTTATTTATTTGACGTGGTCAGTAGACGAGAAAAGTTTAAAGTAAACTGAGTTTTATTTACTATCATGGGCGCTGTTCTTTCGTTGTGTCCGGAACACTAAAGAATTGAGCAACCGTTAACTGCACGTGTCGTAAGAGTCGACTACGAAAGAATTGAGGAAGGCAACGCGAAACCTCTTCAGAAACCATAATTTTCCCAAGGTATAGGCTAGATAAGGCAGTATCACGCATAGCCTTTGTGACGGGATTAACCTGTTGATCTTTGGAATGTTCACTGTGGAACCTGAAAGCAGACTCTAGATTTGAACCTGCAACTTGGACACACTAGAGAAAAAGAGAGAGAGAGAGAAAGAGAGAGAGAGAGAGAGAAATAAAGAGAGAGAGAGAGAGAAAGATCATGGGTTCTAGAACATAAAAGTCAAAGTGTCGAAGTTAAATTGATTTCTATGCTACAAAAGCGCGGGATAAAGGGATAAGGACATATCAATGTTCGGAATAAAATCTTAAACTGGAAATTACGCTGAAAGCTAGGTATTATAAACATGTATAAAATTAAATGATAAGGTCTGTAAGTCTTCCACAGTGATTTTTCAATTATTCTTGTCTAAGAATAAGTTTATTTGACCTTGGCTTTTCTTATTAATAGAAAGTATAATTTAGAATTTTATGCGAATTAAATCCAAAATATAGGCCCTACTGCAATTGTACATTAAATTTGTTCCTGGCAAAATAATCTCACAGAGTAGTTATAAATAAATTTTATTACGGCATTAACTAAAATGATTTAATCGTGCTTGCCTTTAAACCTTTAGAGATATTTATTTAGATTTTTAATTTGAGGCTGTTTCTGTACAACGGTATGTAGCACATTCGTTTCCACCATTATCCTGCTGTAAAAAATTCGCTAGCAATAACTGCAGAAAACAGTTATCATAATAATTTTTTATTAATAATAATTGTATAAATAAAAGGCCTATACACATAAAATCATAATAATAATAATAATAATAATAATCAATAAAATAATAATAATAATAACAGTAATTAATAGTGGGAGGGGAATCTGAGCGCACTTCTACCTCCCCGGGTGGTGAAGAATCGCACTTAAATCAACCATCATCGACAGCATATTCGACTGCGGATCAGTGTGTGCGGGGTTCGAGTCCTGGGCTCTCCCGTCACTGACGTCGCTTTCTGGTGGGAAACGGACGTTAACGTTGGCTTTGCCAGCTTTTATTAACTGAAACAGTCTTTACTTTTGTTATAATAATAATTATAATTACAATAATAATAATAATAACAGTAATAATAATAATAATAATAATAATAATAACAATCCTTGTTCAAAAACAGGTGATATACAAGAGACCTAGTCCAAAGAGATTATGAAACTTCATTTGTTGAACTTCTATTTTTAGAGTATTGATTTAGAGTATTGATTTAGAGTATTGTAATATTACTTTAATCGAATTGTTTTGAAAAGTAACCCAATTAAATTTCGAAGAAGATTTTTTTGAACTTTTGGTGCAAAGATATATTAGTATACCTTCGGATAGGTTTAATCATAAACAAATTACTCCAGTAACGTAATCCTCAACCTATCTCTCTTCCTACACGTATTTCTTGTTATAAAATTATAAGTCAATGTTTCAATAATATGTGTATGGCTATGAAATCATTATCAGCATTATTAGATAGATTTGATAGACAAATATCGACCTCCACGGAGATCTAATAATATCACCATATCTATAAATATTTGTAAATAATTTACGTTATTCTAGAGAATACACTGTTTAATACTTTAGACCTCTAACGTGCAAATTTGATCGTAATATACTTAGTAGGCCTAATAACAAAATTACTGCTTTTCTAAGAAACAGTAGGAAAATGTCCTTAACATAATCTAAATCTTTAAAGTAGAAATTTAATTAAGGCAGGATATTCATTTTCCTGATAAATAAATTTAAACTCTCCTTTTAGTAAAGTTTTAATAAATTTTGCTTCATTAAACATTTTTCAGTAAAACTTCATAAATAGTGCAGAAATTTTCTTCTCTCTGCACACCCAAAATATTGTTTTTATTAGAGCATTACTTACAGCAAAATGTTTCAATAATACTATTCAACATCATTATGTAATTAGACTATTACTATTATAGATTAGAGTTTGGCCTACTATTTATTTATACTTTAAAATCTCTCCAAGAATAGGAAATTGATGACTCAAGTTATATATTCATTATCACAATCTGTCGTATTATAGGGTTGAATGAGTGTAACATCACAAAGAAATGCTACGCCCTTTCAAATATGCCCCAACACCTTTTAAATGAGATCTTTAGTTGGAAAACATACATGCACATGTAGGCTTATAGGCCTATGTATAGCGAAAATAGTTTTCCAATGTGTTTCTCGGTTTCCTCTTTAATAAACTCTGCAGGACAAATATGGTATCCCGATTTTTATGCTTAATTTTCTGAAATAAGAAGACACGCACAAAAGCAGAGTGCTACTGATGTTCACAACAATATTGAACACACTAATTATATTATTTATTCAATAATTTTCTAAATGTTAACTTTCAGTATTATTGAATTATTATAGATTTGCTTTTCTTTGATATTTAGCTTAAGATCAACTTCCTCATTGTTGAAATTGACAACATTGAAAGGGATTTATCAAAATCATTCATGCCATAAATATGACGGTTTTCGTGCGCGTATGTGAGAACAAATCATTTACAAAATCATTTACAAGAGTTGAAAGAGGTCTTGAAACGTAATTATTTAATAATTTTTTAAAAACCAATTCAATGTATAACATTTTGGAGAGAGAGAGAGAGAGAGAGGGAGAGAGAGAGTGTGTGTGTTATTCGAATTAGTATTCTTAAAACAACACCAAGTATACAGCTAGTCCATATTTACACAATCTCTTTAATCATTTCACAGCGATATGGATAACTCCCGGTTCGATTCCCATTAACTCCCGTTTTGTTAACAGACACTCACATGTATGTTGTTATCGTGCGACACGCAATTTACGTGCGATACATTGCATGTTCCAATACACAGCAACTAGTAAGTTAAACGGGCTCTACAGACTGATACATTATCCTATCAAGTTGGCTACCTATCGATTATAACAAGTCAATATGAAAGAGAGCAAACAAGGATAATGAGACTTAAATAAACTGAAGTTCTAGTACTGCCTCCCATTCACACTGGATTACATTGAAGCGTCGTTAAAAACCTGATAACCTATTAAAACGCCAAATGTCAGGCTTTCATTCTTAATGGTTAATCTGCGTCGTAAGTGAATCCTAGTGAAGCCTAGTTCGCGATAAATCCGCCAACTTTGAACCTAAGCTAGATTCTTATGATGGACAAATTCCTACCTACATAAGGATTTTCGAATAATGAAATTACAAGAAAGAAGCTTAAATCTCGGTGTTTCATCATTCAGGTTAATCATGAAGTCTCAGTATTCCTGGTTCACATAGTGCGCAGTGTGGCCTCGTTAAAACAGACATGCGGTTCGAAGAAGGAATCGTTTCCTAATTCTTACTATTGCGCATGCGCCATGACCGGTGTCAACGTTGCAAATGTTGGGTTGAAAAGTTACAATTTTTCATTTTTAACTATCCCCAACCCTAACCTCTACCCTTTACTCTAACTCTAACTAACCATATATGCTTAAGGAACTAATAAAATTCAATAAAACTTTAAAAAAATATATAAGTGACTCGATCTAGATTCTAACCCCGAACCCTATGATCTAAAGCATAGCTCTATACCCCTAAACCACCGGGGCTTCCGTGTGAATACATAATGTCAACATATCGTACTAGAAATTCGTAATACCATTTAAAAAATTCTTATTGCAATACTTGTGAGCATGCGCAAAAGTTGGAAATCAATCCTTCCTTGAACCGCATGCTAAAATAGTGCCCCATTAGCGTCGTTAACTTAACGGCGTTAACTAAATAGGTATCGTTTCTTTCTAGAGCAGAATATTCGCGCATGACAGAGCGTTGTGAACTCATTGTCTAATTTCCTGCATTTTAAATCCATAGATGTGTAACATTTTACTGGCACCTGTTATTCTGAATGTTAACTCAGTTTAAAATCGCTACAATCTTGCTTAAAAGTATCAATGTACATCGATAAACGGCATATCTTTTGTAGTTCCAAGTACTTACATGTTACGCCTATTTTGAAGTCTTTGCACTGGCTAAAGATTAAAGAGCGTATCATTTACAAAACAGCTTCGTTAACCTATAAGTCCTTCACTATCCCTGGACAAACTTGCATGTCTCACTTGATTAAAGTGATGCAGCCTGCTATTACTCGGTCTTCTAAGTTAATTACTCTTGTGAGACCTAGCTTACCTTCACGCTCTAAGCTATCTAATCGTTCTTTCCAGCATGCTGCACCTCAGATCTGGAATTCTCTTCCATTCAATCTTCGGAAATCTTCATTTGAATCACATCAGCCTTTGCTTTCCTCTGAGCAGTTCCATAAGCAGTTGAAGACCTATCTTTTCCATCTCTCTTTTCCATCCAGTGTCCATGAGCAGCTACCTGCGCCTAAACCACCTTTTCTTTAACTCCCTTTACTTTGGACTGAATTTCTGGATTTTGGAATTTGCACCGTTTTTGGACCTTCTCTTTTTGCTCGACGGCTTGATTTTGTCTCAATAGTGCTCGATGTTGTCATTGATGACTGTAGCACTCTAATTGTTGTTGTTATTATTATTATCATTATTATGTTTGTAGAGATCTCTTTTTCGTGCAGTTTTATATGATAAGAGCATATTTTAGGCCCATTTGATTCGGCGCTTAAATGGTTGTTTTGATTTTTCTTCGTATTTCATGAGTACATGCGTTGACGATCATAGTTACATTACTGTATATATTGCAGTTAGCGCCCTATAAAGAATAGTTATCCATGTTGGGATTTATTTATAGCTCATTAACCTATGATTTGACTCTATGCCTATTGATTCAGAGGCGCACGCTATAACAATGCACCAAACCCCACACCACCTCATCAATAATCTCTTGTAGTAAAGAACAGTGGTTAACTCTGAAATATTTGTATAAAAAAGCTGGTAAAGCTAAGGTTAACGTCAGTTTCCTCACTCGAAAGCGATGTCAATGACGGGCGAGCTCAGGATTTGAACCTGCATCAACTGATCCGCAGTCGAGTATCTTACCGACTTCGCCACTGGCTGGAGCCAGTGGCGAAGTCGGTAATGAGAATCAAACTTTATGCAAATTAGCTGATTGAAGACTGAGGTTGCCTTTGTGCCACGTTGTCTTAAGCATATATTATTCATGAGTTTGGCATTTTTAAACATAATCAATAAGCTTTATTGCTCAACTTAAGTAAGCCTTTGCAGAGATCCATTAAGAATAAACATCCCCATAGACTAACTCTTTTCACTTTTGAGAATAAGGTTTAGAGCATCAATAAGGAGTATTTTCATAATTCTAATGTCTCTCTGTTCAATCTCAGGTCAAACCGTTGTAAATAAATTTTTGGATGTTGGAAGAATATTAGTGAATTCAATGCTAGCAACAATGCACTGCCAGATTCCAAAATGGTGTCACTATCTTATTTGCAGGCCAAAGACCCAATATTGATCTCCTATGAATATTGATCTCTTATGAATTAGATATTGTTATTGTTAAGCTTAGGTCATATTTCTGGTTATGGTTTTACTCCTAACTACACCGGCTTCTTACCACAGCACTATATCGTCTTCGGGATATTTTGATGCCAATTAATACCGAAGAACATGAAACCCAAGCTTTCATTTTTGAAATTAGCTATGATTATGCAAGACTGTTTCTGAATTTATATAAAAGATTAAAAAATAAAGATCAAGTTTATTTAAAAGCAATCTCAAACTGACTTATGGAACACGAGATGTCGTAAATAATCTCACTTTTTTCACGAACTTTTTTTAATCCGGTAAAGGTGTAGTGTTACAATATTAGCTAAACATGCACAAAATGACGCGTGTGAAAGACACCATTATTAGAGGTGATGTTTCATGCGTTATTTATTAGGAGCACCGTTCAGCTGCGCTGTTAATGCTTACATGTTAATCAAATGCATACGCTGAGTGTAATAGTATCTTGAAACTCTCCCCAGGCTAGTTGAGAAATTTCCCGGATGTACGTCACCTAAACACATTTTACTGTGAAAAATGTAATCACCAATGTGTTTTGCAATAATTAATAATTAATTTTAACGGATTTGCTTCAGTTCACATTCAAGACAACGACAGCCATATTAGTTCTATTTTAATAAGGAAACATATAAATGCGTACATGTAAATGAGTATACATGTAGCTTTGACAACGCTATGCATAAAGTCGCTTTTAACATTGCGCCCAGTAATGAAATGTTTGAAGTTAAATGATCGAAAAACTAATCTATATTAGAATTCTCTGCTGATAAGCCGTAAGATGAGACAGAAACAGATGAAATTTGTTTTCTTACATTTATATAAAATTCATTTAAAATCATACCAACCTTATTGTGCGATTACTAATAACTATGGAGAGGAATGAGGTAATGGGCCTTAAACAAGCATATATGCTTCCTGACCCAGTATGCCATTATATTTTTTATGCATGAAAATGTTTAGAACAAGAGAAAGACTCCATGTAGAAATAGACGGTTAGAACTTAGCACAGTGACAACGGATAACAGAAGATGGTAAATGTGGAACAGAAATAAAATGTAGTTGAAATAAATGTAGAATTGCTCAAGCAAAAGAGGCCTTCATTAAGAGGAAATAACTGTTACCAAAATGTTTAATGAATATACGAAGATAAACATAGTAAAGAATTTAGTATGGACCACGCTTCTGTAAGGTTGTGAAATATGAGCGTAAAGGAAGAAGGATATCAGGAAACTTGAAGCATTGGAAATGTGGCTAAGGAGAAGAATAAAGAAGATCACAGGGACTGACAATATTATAAATAAAGAAGTGCTAAATATGGTTATAATAAATAGACAAATGATAGATATCATAATGATTAGAAAGAAATAAAGATGGGTCATGCCCTAAGAAAGGATGGTTTACAAAAAGAGGTAATTGAAGAATGGAAGGAAAAAGGTTAGAGAAAGACTTGGGATGCTGAATGATTATTTGATAACTAACTCGTATGTCGATATGAAGGGAAAAGCTGAGGATAGAAACATGTGGAGGAGTTATACGCCATGGCTCTTCCAGTAGGCAGTACACGGAGAGAGAGAGAGAGAGATACGCAAAGCGAGCTGAGTCGGAGTCGAAATAGAAGGAAGGAAGGAATCTATTTCATTGTAGGAATTAATACAGTATTTTTATCAACACGGCTCAGAAGCTCTTCCACCGTTTGCTACATTGAGATGATTCAATTAATGGAATGGGTGAAAACGGGTTCATTGTCGTCAAATCCAGAGTGACGCCATAGTGTTAGAAAGTAAAACAAATAGAGTGAACGACATAGAATCAGAGAGAGAGAGAGAGAGAGGGGGGGGGGGGGGGAGAGAAAGAGAGACAGACAGACAGAAATAGAGAAAGAGATAGATAGATGGATAGATAGATAGAGAGAGAGAGATAAATAGAAAGAGAGGGACAGAAAGAGAGAAAGTGAGCAAGAAAGAGAGAGAGAGAGGAAGAGGGAGAGAGATAGAAATCAGAGAGAGAGAGAGAGAGAGCGAGAGATATGAGACAGGAACTGTTTTCATAATGTTTACTTAAGTAAAATATTATTTTTTCATATAAGCCTATCTGTTGGATTTAACTTTCATAACCTGTGTTACGGGTACTGATTCAATTGTGTACAACATCTATGGTCAGAGGTAAGATAAAATTATTTACTTCACGTTCATGTAACTTACTTTACAAATTTGAGAAAATTTAACATGAATTATAGTGAAGTGATCAATGATGCTGTTATCTATCACTTTTCTACCACATGCTTAAACCGTTAAGCAATTGAGAACATTTTCCGTATATACAGTCCAGTGAATGTCCGAGATTTTACTCTCAGATCAACGCGGCTGGGATTCGGACCCACTGGGGTTCAATTCAACTCGTCACTGACATCGCTTTGGAGTGTGGAAACTGACGTTAACCTTAGCTTTAGCTTTAGTATCTGTCATATAAAATTTCATGACGTTACCACAACGCTATTAAGACATTCAAAATAAAATAGGTCTCAGACGTACCGTTCTGTCTCCCAGATTGATGACTCTACACCGTAGCTCTGCCCTTTTTCCCACCTCAACTGTAACGTTCTGAGGCAGCCCGATGAAGCGAGGAGGAAGAGTGTTTATTACACCTAAGTCCTGTTCCTTCAGCCAAACGTCATCTTCGTCGTAGTACTGACGTAATCGTTCCTGTAATCCATCTGAAAGAAATGTAAAAAATATTTAAGTTAAAGTAATTAGTCGAATCGGAAATTTCCAAGTTTGAGATTCAATTTTAAATTATAAAATCATTAAAGTCGTTTAGTTAATAATTAGAAATAGTCACTTGAAAAAGCTAGTCCCCAACTCAGTTTTAAACAGGCTCTCATTTCTCTAAAAGAAGGAATTGAGGATCATACTGGAATCTGTCTTACTTCACTCTTCAAAAGGCGATAAATTAATTTTTGTAACTCTCGAACTGAATTCTATTATTAAGTTTGCTGCTGATTATTTTTGTGTTAATATACCGCGAATTACAACTTTTCCATTTCAAATTTCCAGTAGAAATGCTTAGTGCGAGGAAGAGTGAGAGATAGATATATAGGTAGATAGATAGAGAGAGAGAGAGAGAGAGAGAGAGAGAGAGAAGGAAGCTATGTATTTATGGCGACAGTATTTGTTAATCCAATATAATGGCATAACAAGTAATTGTCTCCAGATCTTAATATAAACCGTAATCAGAGTATCGTAGAATATGAGCTGTACAATATTTCTAGATCAAATTCTCTGAATAAACAAACAATTATTTCGCTGATTGACTTCGAAATTGAATCCAAACCTCGCGATTTTGAGATGAAGAATTCGTCAGTGAGTTTACATGACTTTAAACTGTGTCCTATTATAGGTCTAGGATAAAAGATGCCATTGAATGGGTAAAATAAAATAAATAAAGGTTTAACGTCCGTTTCCTCATCCAGGGATGATGTCAGGGACGTCCCCAACAGCACACATCACTACAGATCAATTCACCCAGACCAATCTGCGAAAGAAATGTGTTGAGGAGAAGTTAGGTCCTAAACGAAAGCCAGTCCGGTGATCAAAAAAGGTCAAGGTAGATTGATTATGTCTATGGTGGGAAAAGGTAAGTTTTAAGCTTGCTAGAGAATGTTGAAAGAAAAGAACAAGAGCGAAGATTAGCAGGCAAAGAGTTCCAGATTATGGGTGCTGCGTAAGAAAATGAACGTCTACCCAATGACGTGAGAATATTTGGAACTGAGAGAAGATTGGCATCGATGGATCGAAGTGCACGTAAGGGACGATAGGGAAGAAGAATTTCAGATAAGTAAGAAGGCTTGCCAATTCGCAGAGTTTTGAAAGTTAATAGAGTTATTTTATATTTTAAGCGTTTATTAACAGGGAGCCCATGAAGACTGCGAAGTAGAGAAAGAGAGCGAAATTGAAGTCGAGAGGACTTACAAACAACACGTGCAATGAGAATTTTGTACGTGCTGCAAACTATTGAGAGAAGAAGTAGGCAACCCATGTAATAATGAATTACAGTAGTAGAGCTTTGAATGAACTCTAGTATTAGCAAGGATAGTGGCTGAATTTCTAGTAAGGGATGGACGTATTTGCCTAATCTGACGAATCTGAAAGAAAGAAGCGCGACAAACAGAAGAGATAAGGGATTTAAAGTCAAGGTTTTCATCAAATATGACTCCTAGGTTTTTGGCGGATCGAGAAGATGAAAGAGCAAGATTCTGAAAATTAACAGAGCTATAGGTAATTTTACTTCTTTGCAAAGGAGTGCCAATTAAAAGGTATTCAGTTTGGAAGGATTAACAGCAAGACTATTAGCACAAAACCAGGAATAAACCTTGGGTAGAATGGATGAGAGATAAGCCAGTTTTTGATCAGAATTATGATTAGAAAAGGAAATATATAGTTGTGTGTCGTCTGCATAGAAATGAAAATTTATGGAGGACTGAGCAAGCAGGTAGCTAAGAGGAGTGATATATAAAGAGAAGAGCAATGGACCTAACACTGAACCTTGAGGAACACCGCGTAAGAGGGGTAGTTCAGAAGAGCGCTTTTGACCAATAACAACAGATTGTGTGCGACATGAGAGATATGATGTGAGGAGGGAAAAAGCAGAATCAGATATGCCAAAACAAGATTT
This sequence comes from Enchytraeus crypticus, assembly GCA_905160935.1. Lineage (NCBI taxonomy): Eukaryota > Metazoa > Annelida > Clitellata > Enchytraeida > Enchytraeidae > Enchytraeus > Enchytraeus crypticus. The sequence continues at coordinate 108,954 of CAJHZI010000895.1, read as the reverse complement.
AAGCCTATTTATTAGGATGCCATGGTCAATTGTATCAAAGGCAGCAGAGAGATCTAGAAGAACCAAGGCAGAAACCTGTTTACTACTCATGGCCAAGCTAAGATCATTATGTATACAAAGAAGAGCGGTTATTTAAGTTCTACGTGTAATAAGTGTTTATTGTGGCTGGAGCCAGTGGCGATGTCGGTAGGATAATCCACCGCGGATCAGCATGTATGGGGTTCAAATTTTGGACTCCTCCGTCACTGACATCGCTTTCGAGTGAGGAAACTGGCGTTAACATTGGCTTTTTTACTAAACAATTAACTCTTCTTTTCGAGGAGGAGGCAAATGTTGATGCTTTGCAAAATAATCGTAATGGATTTGTCAGACAGTTGTGTCAATCATCTCCTGATAGAATTGTGGACGATTGATTCCAATCATTGATTTATTAAATTGATTGCTTCACTGGCTCGCAATTAGAGATGGGAATTTTATGAATTTCCAGAGTTCGGGTTTCGGGTTCGGTTAGCAGTTGACAATTTGAGAGTTCGGTTCGGTTCTTTGAAAATGACTGTTCGGTTCGGTTCGGGTTCGGTTCTAACAAGGGTTCGGGTTCGTTTAGGGTTCGGCTTGCTTTCCAACTCGCAGGAATTCGATTCGAGTTCGAGATGGTTTGGTTTGGATAATGTTGCAATTGTTTAACTTTACTTATAATAATCATGGTTATAAAAAACATGTTTAAAATGGTTTATGGTAAATATGCTTAAAAATTCAAATTTAAAAAAAAATAAAAAAAATAAAAAAAATTTAAAAGTCCTAATTGCTGCCACATTTTTTCACCTGGGTAAAAATATGACAATGAAAAAGGAGAGAAGTGCTATTTATTCCTTTACATTTCTTAAAATATTGTAAGTTGACCAACAAATGTTCATAATATAGATATTTAGCTTTATTATTGCATCTGGAATATTCTCATTGATTATAACGATCAATTAGAATGCTTCATCAATATTAATTTTTTTTGTCACTTTAGGCCTATATATTAGATACGTTTATAATTAAGTGGAAATGTCTTGGCTACAATTTGATCCAATATTTCAGAGACAAAGTGCAATTTATTAACATAAGAATGTCAAATAAAGATGATTTGTTAAACACGTGTACTTCCTTAGAAAAATGATCATAATATACACCGTTTGCTATCATCTGACCAGTAATAAGCTTCTTGATGTACCTTAAGGTTTCAAATTTGAAACTCTCAGATCAATTATGAAGTAACGAAAATACATGTAGTTATGAAATTATTGCATTGTTATGGTGCAAAATTATTTTCTCCAGATGGTCTTAACACATGTAGAATGTCATATATAATTATTTGTAAATCTGGCTGCAAAAATATTACGGTGGCACACTAAAATTAGAAAAAAGTCATAATTTGAATTTAAGAACAAATCCACCTAGATTGAGCCAAGCATTTTCAGATTTTTATGGAATACTCTCATCACTTTTGTCTCATTGATGTTAATCTTCATTCCATATTTCAGTGCCGTATCATTCAGACTATCCATTATCTTCTGTAGGCCCGTCTCGCTTCCCGCTACCATCCCTTTGTACCGCTACCATTTTAAAGTTTGTGTCGGAACCAGCCTTACCTGAATATTTGCTGTTAGAGACTGTAACACATGTAAATACAGAAACTAATATATATTTGTATTGTTCTTGCTATCTTTATTTAATGTCAGGCTGGTGAAGAAGAAAGAGACTACAAGAGTTTGATTCAGTTCAGTTTGGACGAAGTCAGGGTTCGGGTTCGGTTCGGGTTCGGCCAGAGTCTGGGTTCGGGTTCGGTTCGGTTCGGCCAGAGTCTGGGTTCGGGTTCGGTTCGGTCAAAATCCTAGATTTTAGGGTTCGGTTCGGGTTCGATTCCCATCTCTACTCGCAACCCATTGAAATCAGATGGATGATACCTGCTTTAGGGCGGGGGTACTTATAATACGTTTTCAAATGCTTTTGATCTTGTTTTCTGGAAATGTTGATTTTGTTATTTACTTACTCTAGTCTATATGTTAAGTTTGCAATTTGCACAATATTAGGAATTTAATGCATTTAGCATTCGCTACTTCTAAGCTCCCTCTCTCTCTCTTTCTTTCTTTCTCTCTCTCTCTCTCCATATATATATATATATATATATATATATATATATATATATATATATATATATATATATATATATATATTTCTCTCGCTCTCGTTCTGTGTCTGTCTCACACTATCAATGTCCACCTCTGTCACTGCCACTAGTCATCTGATACAAGAAGAAAATACTCTCTATCAGGTTATTCGTGTCCTCAAGAAATATATACCGTATCAGATTTCTTCTAACTAGACAAGAATTTCCCACTAACACTTCTAAAGCTATGCTTTATCGTGGAATGGAGAATTAAAAATTATACACCAGCAGCCTCAAAGCATCACCTAAAGTTCTACAGTAGCCACTTGTACTCTCAACACACCTACCCCTCCATATGATTATATTGAGTGGCCGAACCCAACAGTTCCCTGGTGTGTATGCAACATATTATATTAACCGCAGCTGTAATATTTCCATGTCTCATCTGGGAACAAAACATTCATCAGTTAACGCATTTGACTCGTAGTGACTGAGCCCGGAAGTACTGCGCAGTATTCGTTTTAATCCTTGTGCCTGAATTACCTGCTCTATACTTTACTCTCTCTTTTCTGTAGAAGTCGATCCTAACAGACTACACTTAGACTAAGCCTAAACTGAGACGCAATTACTCATTTTTTCAGCTGTATAACAAAATACAAATTCCCCGTGTTGTGTCCGGGTTGTTTGAAGATTGGACCAACCGTGTAAATATGCACGTGTTGTAGAAGGCGATATAAAAACTTTATCCAAACCAACGTCAGAAAAGGCATTCGGTTGGTGAGCGCCTAGGCTCCAGAAATTGCATCAAAAACTTCAACGAATGGATCATATCTATTCGTACCCCGACCCTAGTTAAACTGGGACTTAAGGGAAGATGATGATGATGATGATAATAAAATACAAATACTGAGTAATTTTCAGCAGAATACAATAGTTTAAAATCAATCCATAATAATTTTATTTACCCCAGGTAAAAGTATATTAGGCGACATCGGGTGATATGAAATTGACACACTACTGGATTTGACTAATACTAGCATATTCAAATACAATTCTAGCATAATGTGAATAACAAATGTCTAGATAAGATATTTGATGATTTTGTAAGTTTTGGCAAGGCCCTTGTATTAAGTAAAGCAATATGAGCTTTGCTGTTTATGACGGATTGCAGTAACCCCACCTGCAATAGAGGAAGAAAAAGTTTGTCGTATTGGTAGAGCGCGCTCCTCAAAAACATCAGTCCATGTTCAAATCCCAGCTCAGTCAACATTAAATAAATCCCGGAATGACGAAGACATTTCCTAATGCAGCGATAAATGAAATATGCTGCAGAAAGAGATAATATTTGCAAATACTCCCGAACTGAGATGAAGTAACAATATGCAAAAACCGGAAAAGAATATTGAGCATGGAAATTCTTTGGGCAAATGCAGAATATTATTCAATGTTAAAAGAATATAAATATGCAATATTCCAGCGAGCGTGACCTATCTTCTTTCTTAATGACTTTTATTCATCGTCGCACAGAGAATATCTTGAATAAATGAGAAAAACTTGTATTCTCAATAGAGCACCTTGCAAATACTTAAGCCATTCCAGAATGTGGCTAGATGACTAGAATGAAAGTCAGAAATAATAAAGTTGAGTACTTGACGGTCTGTCACCTGCAAACCAGAGATAATTATTTTAGTTGTGTAGTTGACGTAATTGAAGTAGGGGACATTTTCGTTTTATATAATTTAGTTCTATATTTAACTTTGAATTGAATAATTGGTTTCGTTCCTTGATGTATGGTTTACTTTAGAGTTTATTTTCGCTGGATTGTACTAGTTCAGAAAATATATTTTCTTATCATTACTCATTCGTAACACTACTTTGAACCGTCATCAATTTTATTTTAATAGTAGTAGAAATGTTACATATATTATCAGACAGTATCTCTTTTGGCATAGAACCAGACGTTAAAAAACCTTAGAGCTCGGGTGTTGACTCAACTAGCTTATACAGCTTCGGATAGGCCTGAAACAGTAAAAAATCAAAGGCTGAAGTTTCCGCAGATTCTTCGATAGTTGAACTTAAATTTTTAAAAATAAAGCCATCAATTACCATTTAAATGCAATGGCATACACAGTTCTCTGACGAAATTAAAATTGTCTGTACTTAATTTTACCCTAAGAATGTTTCATAAATGTCTACTGTCAGAAATTAGACTATTGTAAACGATTCAGTTCCTAATTTAAAACTTATAAATACAATTTCTTACTATAGTAACGATAAACAGCTCACTAATGCGTGAAGTTTAAAAAGGTTACAATTATACTGTATAGGCTGTTATTCTTTGTTATATGTAGTAATCATACATAAAAAGTTAATACGCTGCCAAATATACATGTATATACGGTATTCGTATCCAACAGATAAACATTATAATTTTAGAATTATTAAAAAATGCGCTGTCCTGGATAACTATGTTTAAATGGATCATGCATCATTGTCAGTCCAATGTCACCGGTTGATAAATGATCACATTGAAAAAACGTTAGACACTTGTGTGAAACAGCCGCATAGAATATCAATCAACACCCTAAAGCCTAATGCTAAAAGTTTAGATATATTTAAATGCTTAAAATTCTTAATAAATTAATTTAATATGTTTATTATTATAGAATGTAATCATTTAAATTTTAATAATTATTTAAATGTTAACTTTTTCGTAAGAATTGCATAGGAATTTATCTGATGATATACTGATATTCAACTATACTGTAGTATGATTTTGAGTAACAAATTTTCCACCTTAGGCCTACTGGGCAAAATAAATCCTAGACACAAGTTTTTCAGACAGAATCACGTTCATGCATGATAACTTATTTTATAAATAAGCTGCTGCTATTTCAAGCTGGGTCTTTACTTTGCTTGTAATGCAGCCGTTACTATACTACTTACTGTATATAAATTCTGAATTACATTACCGTTGCTTCCTTCAGAGTCGAAATCTGTAAGAATTTAATAAGTACATGTATATTAGCCTAAGTACATTTACATATAGTAAGTTTTTAAGTTATCCATTCTCAAAGTTTTCAATCGTCATTCATTACATTAGTATCAAATAAAATGGAAGGTTTACAGTTTCTTCAACACTGGCTGGAGCCAGTCGCAATGTCGGTTAGATATTCGACCGCGGATCAGGGTGTGCATGGTTCAAATCCTGGCATCGCCAGTCGCTGATATCGCTTTCGAATGAGGAAACTGACGTTAACATTAGCTGTTTAGCTTTTTTATTACAAATGAATTTGACAATCAGAAAAGAATTAAATTTAATAAATAAACAGCATTCTTCTATGCAGTAGTAGCCTATTATAACGCAGAATTTAGATATGAAGAAAACTATTAAAATTTGTTCGGTTCTTTGCTAACATGAATACTACATAGGCTATGTAGAGAGTAATAGTAGAAAATATTTTAAAATTCTGTCATAGAAGACAATTAGCCTCTAAGCTAAACATCAAGCAGTTTTATTGTCTCCTAATAGGAATAGACTAAAAGAAATCCTATTTAGTAATTAAAAATGGATATCATAATTGAATTGAACTGCATATATTTTATTTTCATGAAAAGCGCTCTAATAATTATAAAAAAATGCAATAAACGGTCTGAAAATTGGACTTGCAGTCTCCAAGGCTTTGACGCAAGGTAAGGGAGAGTGGAACTAATGATATTATATACAATAAAGAGCACACAAATTGAAAATTAATAATACAAGTAATAAAAATAAAAATAAAATAAAAGAATATATAAGAAATTTATATGTACAATGTACGAGAGGAGCTAACTCTTCAAGCGTGATTTGAACGTAATTAAAAGTAATTGAGTCCAAAAATTAAAGAAAAGAATTGCAAATATCAGGCCTATAATTATGTTGCTATTTTAGTGCGCAATATTGCCTTCATTGCGGATTACAATATGATCACTCGCAGTGTTTGCATTCACTGTTATTTTTATTGCTCTCTTTATTAGTTTAATTAAACATGTACCAGAACCTGCATACCATGTTACCGCCTTGTCTTATGGTATCTCAATTTTTTGCGCTTACTTGTTTTTACCGATTATGATTTGTAATCATTCGCAATCGAGGCCTTAGATCATCCGCGATTTTCTATTAGCGTGGATTTAACAATATTCCTTCAAACATCCAAACATATATAACAAATTATATATATACACGTATATATGTACGTGTAAATACATGTATATACATGTGTGTATATATATATATATATATATATATATATATATATATATATATATATATTGGCCTATATATATATATATATATATATATATATATATATATATATATATATATGCAAGTGTATATATAGGTCTATATATACATGTATATACATCTATAATATTGTATATATATACATGTATATACATCTATAATATTGTATATATATACATGTATATACATCTATAATATTGTATATATATATACATGTATATACATCTATAATATTGTATATATATATACATGTATATATAACCTTAATGTACTAACAACTTTAATCTTTTAACATTATAAGTGAACGAACGAGATGCCGGTGGTTACGGTTCTTTATGACCCCCTTCATTTTCTCTCTGGTTTCTTCCTGAGCTTAATAAGACCACCGAAAATAAAACAGTTATTATTATATCTTAGGCTTTGCTGAATTTCTGACTGGTCTGGGGCAATTCTACCCAATCACTCAGCCTCTAGCGTTCAGTCAATGAAACGAAAGAAGGAACTGGAGAACGTGGAGTAGGAGAGGATAGTGGAGGTTTGATTGAGGTCGCTCGTGTCGATGCTATCTAGCACTCTCGTGTCTCGACTGATTGGAAGAGCTTTGTCTTGCTATCTCACGTGCTCTGTGCCTGAGTGCTACTGCCCTGTCTTTAATGAATCAACTTATCCGGCTGGCTGCGCAATTGTAGGCCCACGGCAACTATTCCTGAATCTTTCTTTCAATTAGACAGGAAAGTACTGCTCGCGAAATGCGATCGTTTCGTCTATAAGATGAATACTGCTACGTGATAGCTGTATTTCTTGATCTAGCCGAGTTGCTTTTCATTTGAAATGTATGGTACATTTATGATTTACTGTTGTAAGTTTTAATTAAGTTTAATTTAAACTAAAAGAAAATTATTTCATTTATATTATAAATTATATAATAAGCTATATTATATTAACCGTTTGTCAGTTTTAGTGTTAGCGGGGCCATTCTTCTTTCTACAGTTAAGATGTGTATTTACTAGCAAAATTCTATTAATTTCTAAACAAATCTATTACGTATTGAGAATTTGGGGCTCATTAGGAGTGACAACTTACAAGCGTCTTAACCAGTGCATTGCTTAGATTCTCTATTGCTTTAGTATATGACAATGCATCAATGACATATTTTTATTTTACTCTCACATATTCATTCCCTTACAATTAATTTTATAGAAAAGGTACTGGATTATTTCGAATAAAGACCTACATATAAAAATAGCAATCATATGTTAATTCTCCTATAGGCCTACTCACCGTAAATGCTTTATATGCGTATATTTAAAGCAATTTATTTAAAATTACATGCTCAGAAATTAGTATTAAATTATTTTAAATTAATTCCTGACTTACATTCTACATTGTGTCACACATTACACTAGGCGGAAAAGCCGATTTTGAATCTGTTTTTACTATAATTGACAAATCACGAACTTAATGTTAATCCTGATCTCTCTGCAAATAAAAATCTAGAAGCGTCCGTTGAGTTGAGGAAGTCAAGTCCATCAGTCCATCAGAGCCTCTGATGAATCCATAATTTTAGTGGAGAGATTCAACTTTCAGACAATACACGTGAATGCTTAACAAAACAATTCTCGTTATAATTACTGTCACGTAATATACTTCTTTTTCTTCATTCACGGTAATATTAAAACGATCCGTGCATAAAATGCTATACTAAGAGGAAAGGCATATAATAAATACTTAATCATATTCTTCATAGCCTAAAACTGCAACAACTTTTCTTCTAATACTTTTACTATCAAACTCTTCTTTCTGTTCTTCGGCGACCACAGCGATCTTCTTTCGGCACCAACTTTATTAAGTAATTTATTGTCATTTTGTAATGCCTTCTGATATTTTCGTAGAGTCACATTTTAAAGTCATAAATTATTTAGCATTTGTGATCCTTAAGATTCAGATTTCTGAATCACACTTGAGTGCAGATTACATTACACTCGCGATTTCACTTTTATGAAATATTTTACAAACTACCTTCATGTATAGCTTAAATTACTGCAACGAAAAATGAATAAATGATGAGCCGACTTCTAGTATGAAAAAGTGGGCTTATCCAATCCAACCCTCAATTGAAAACTTCTTAGTTATCCCATAGCTTTCAGAACCTCACCGTTAAATGGATTATAGCAGACGGGCCACTAATTGCGCTCTGACCATGGCCGGACGTGTGTAGGCTAAGAACGTTTAGAGGCTTTCAATAAACTTCCTCAGAACTCATCTCATCCAAAGACTCAAAAATATCTTGACTCCCACTGCAATGCGCAGGTAATGCATCCCATTTTCCAAATAATAGAACAGTTGCTTAAAAATTCTGCATCTTTTAAAAATGTGCTTACTAAAAAGTTCATACGAGAGTACCAGTAAATATACCCCAGCGAATTGACTACCGATTTATCATCATCATCATCATTTTTCCTTAAATCTCAGTTTAGTTAGGGTCGGATTATTAGTGATAATAATTTATAATGCTATTAACTATGTCCACTACATCTGCATAACAATTCACTTGAAAAGCATGTCAGTTTGTCGGTACCTTAGTCTTGAGATATCTATAGAAAATTGACTCAAGGAGGTTTAACTGGAGAATTGAGTGAATAAGTTTACAACAACTTCAAATAGGTGAATGACGTCATGTGTCTGTTAATTATCGATCTATAGCTGATGGTAATTCTTGGTGCAGTCGAAAATATAATTAGAGTTTTTCAAGAAATCATTTCTTTATTGCTACAATTAAATCTTAATTCTTTGTTCGTACACTTTGTATGTACTATTAATGTAACAAGAAAGCGAATTACAAAAAGTTTGAAGGCAAAGAAGTCCAACTTCATCAATGCCAAATAAATAAGTGTATACATCTACATGTAAGTTGGATACCGAGAGCCGTATAATTAAGAGAAATGTGAGCAATTCTTGTACGTTACTTTCCTTTATGCTCAGTTTAAAGAAAGTAATCGACAGACTGGTCTCTCTGCTACTCTCTCTCTCTCTCTCGCTCTCTCTCTCTATGCTACTGTTTCTCTCTCTCTCTCGCTCTCTCTCTCTCTTTTTCTCTCTCTCTATGCTACTGTCTCTCCCTATCTCTCTCTCTCTCTCTCTGTCTCTCTCTCTCTCTCTCTGTCATCAACTTTATGTCATTGCAAGCAGACCATAAACGCAGTAATACGGCGTTAAGTGTAATAAAATAATTTAATTCCTGTTACATTGGTGTCACACTGCTAAACAATGTGCTAAAATTACAAGGTCATAAAAGTATCGGACACTGGATAGGAGTCAACAACATTAATCACCATCACCACAGTCACGGATTCTCTTCCGGATCAGCTCACACAGGATTGTAATTCATTTCCGGCTGTCGAGGAGATAATAAAGTTCTGACAAAAAGAGTCGATTAAAGTTTCGGAACATATTTTCCAGATGATGCTATTTGAGATTGTGATTTTGAACGGGCTACAGCAACTTTTAGAAATTTTCCCATATGATTCTACGGAGATTTTGACTAATTTAATAATTTTGAATTACGTTTATTTAATTTCAGTTTATTTTACGAATTTAATTATATAAGATTAATGCATTTCATAAAGTTGGCGGACAACCTTCTAAAAATCACGATTCAAAATGCTTAGTAAATAAATATATATAAAAGTTAGTAGTAATGCGTGGTGATAAAAGCAACGAACAATTCACATCTACAAATGTAAAAATATATCCTAAATCAAATGAAGACAAGTTAACCAGATTATGCCAATTAAAGCGAAACAGTCGTAAACAACAAATTTCGAATTTATCTTTCAACCCAACGCATGACAAGCCCTGTGAAATTGCTATAAATAATATTATATATTATTTATATATATATATATATATATATATATATATATATATTATGGATATAATACAAATTATCATATCACTCGTAAGTAAGCAACGTAACGTAACTCGCGCTTAGAGTAACGTTAGTAAATCATTTAATTTTTAATTTTTTAAACATGCAATTGTGTCATATTTTGTTTGTTGCTGAATATATTCAACACTTTCCAATCCTGAGAGGATCAGTTTCTTTTCGTATATACATTAATTCTTCTTTCCGGTATAACCGCTACAAGATTTAAAAAGAGTTCCTTTTCTCGAGTTATTTCTAATACTCGTGTAAAAGACTTTCATAGGAATCTCTTACAATTGCGCTAAATTCGAAATAGGCAAAAACGAATCCATCTGCTGGTCTGTGTTATTATAAAAAACAGCTGCATTTTAAATTGAAGAGATTTTACAAGCTCGAGTGTGCTCACCGTTATTTTGTAATATTTATTTTTAGCAAATCAAATAAGCTTGAGTTGAGATAATCAAGGAGGAAAATGTTAATTGTTGATTTTAATTGTTGTATAATAAAATTGATATATAATAGAAGAAATCAACAATTAATAGTGATAGTGATAAAACTAATTTCAGTTATAATCAATTTAATTGTCAATTTAACTGATAACACTAATATAGCAATAGCGATATTATGAAGCATTTTAACATTTGTTTCTAATGCAAAAACACTGCCATGGCCGTTCTTGCAGAAATATCGCTATCAACTTATTTTCCAAGACTCTTAGCAAAAATTATATGTGTTGTGAAAAAGAGTTGGATCTTAAACAGTGCCTGTTCATTAATATGATCACAAAATAGAGCCATAAATTTGAATATATAATTATATAAGTAATTGTTTATGAATTTATACCTTGGTGTTGAATCAGAATGTTGTACTATATGTCCAATTTCGACAATCGAAATTAGACCTATCTTGCAATATTCGTGTGAAAGAATAAAAGCCCTTACTGCAAAGCAGCCTTAATTTTCGAAAGACAGCAAATTCTTTTTCTACGTAAAAGAAAAGTTGAAAAGGAAAACTGTACATTTTCAAGAATTTTATTGAAATCTGGCTACTCACTTCCATTGAGACATTTCAATACAAAAACATCTTGTCTAAAGAAAATTTCTTAGAAATATAGCTTTCTTCGAGATTAAAAAGCTCGTTCAGTTTAAATGTTACAGCAATTAATGCATCAGTGAGGTTACAAGCTCGAATTCCATCCTACATCCAGGGCTATTTAAAAAGAAAAGTTGAAAAAGACGGCTTACTATTTTTCATGAATTACAGGAGTCGTTATCGTGAAGCAACTTTTCTTTCAAGAATGTTTAATAACTAAAGGCGTTAATGTAGCAACGTTGCAAGAATAAGTTAAATCTCGAAGTAATCTTATCTTCTTTCCATAAAATTTGTAACTCTTTTTGCAAAGTGAATAAAGTGAAAAATATGACAGGCTTCATAATTTCTATCTATCGGTGTAGATATTTTTAATATCTACTGAGTATTTAGAAATACCAAAATTTACTACAAATACAGATACTTCTAAACATGCAACAATTTCAGCTTAAAATATTAAGCATTGTGTAACTCTTTTGCTTTATATAGTCTAAATGCAACGGATCAAAAATTCAAATATAATATAGAAGACTTAGAAGTCTTCCGATAAATTCTTCATATAAGTCTTTACCAAATAATAAGACATGGAATAAAAATTGGGAGTAGTTTACATGGTAATACAATATTCTCGACTTTAAATTAAAATATTTTGAATTACATGTAATCAGCAAAGCTATTGTTGAATAGGTGAAATCAAGGTTGATATTAAATATTTTTCGCACTTATTGCTATCGAATGTTATTGGATTTCACATAATAGTTTCTTCTACCGTTGAATTTATATATTAAAATAAAATAAAATAAAAATTTATTAAGTGTATTAAGCACAAACTACTGTATACTAAAGCTGTAAGCACTGTAAATGTTTACACTGCTAGGAATTTTCCTCTCTTTTTGTTATGAGTTCAAAGTTAAGGCTAAACAAATTTTCAACGTCACTTTCGTCGGTAGGCTGAGATATTCCATAATAATAATAATAATAATAATAAAATTTTTACACCGGGTGTAAAGAGCCTGAGGTTTGATAAAAACGATTCGAGCAGAACGTGCTGAATTGCCGCCCGGCTACTCGAGGTCATCAAGCTGCTTAAAAGAATTCCTGAATCAGACTGCATTAAATCTTTGCAAAGTTATGGAAAGCATTTGCCAAAGAAAAGAGGTCTCTCGCTTATCCCCGGTTGGCTCTGCAATTAGCCTTTCTATGCTATTAATGAAGTCAACTGCATCGGGATTCATGGGGCCCATGGTTTCAATGTCCACTAGAACAACTTCGTACCCTAAGGACAGATCGCGGTACTTGTCCATTTTCTAAGAGGCAACAAGTTCAGCAGCTCCACCGGCAGTGACTGAAGTTGTACTCAGAAAGGAGTACAGGAATAACAATAATAATAATAATAAAACCCAGGTTCTTTACACCGGGGTAAAAATATTAAAAATAAATAATAATATTAATAAAATAATAATATTATTATTATTATGTATAAGGCCCTGGGCTAAAATATAAGATAAAAAAGACTTTATTTAATTAAAAGAAAGATGAAAAATATTTAAAATAATTCCTCTACGCTCTGGGAGGCCGCATTCGCCAATGTGCCACGAACGCATACAGCATTAAAACGCTGGAGTGCAACAGATAGGCGCTGCCATAGAAAGGCTTTTTCTCGTTGGTCGACTGTAATGGCACCTGTAATTTTATTATTATTGTTTTGCCAGGGAGAGTGAATTTAGAATGTCTTATACTATTGGGATTATTAATATAATAATTATTATTATTTTTATTATTATATTCTTGTAGGCCGATATATGATCTCGAGTAGCCGGGCGGTGATTCAGAACGTATTGCTGGAATCGCTTTTTTCAAAACTCGGGTTCTTTGCACCCGAGGTAAAAATAATAATTATAATTATGACATGTTGAGATAGTCAATTTATGGTTGTTTTTACAGGTCAATACTACAATATAAATTCTGACACACCGCTGTAAGAACTGTGCTGTATCACAGAAAGAAGCAGAGAAATTCAGTCTGAGTGTAGAAAAGTTTTAGTTTTGTTTCAATCGTATCGAATTAATGATATATTTCTATATTCATTGCGCATGAATAATAAGTAAGGAGACAGCTCGAGTGAGACCTGGATGCGAGTAAATGTAATCACGTGATAATTACAGTGTAGTTTTTTAATGCTTTTTTCTTTTTTCCATTATACCCTGAATCAGAGACAGCATATCCAGCTCAACCTTGTAGGACTGCAGACTGCTGGTGCTGGGCTGTTTGCATATTTCAAGCGTAATAAAATAATAGGATGCAGTTTGATCATCCGAAAGTCAGCTATTGAGAGAATTAATTAAAGGGTATCGTAGTTTTTAGTAGCTGGATTGATGGCAATTTATCAGAGTCGTACGAATTGGTTGGAGAAATTATATTTTTGGAATTTCCAAGTTAAAAGCGTGTTTCATTTCTAATTTAAAAAATCGTGGTAAATTTCAACTGAAGCGTTTTTGTGATAATAGTCATTTACACCTCGTTGAACGAGCATAGACCTTGAGCAAGTTTAACGTAGTTTGAACTTATTTTCTGTACGAGATTTTTGACTTTACATACGATGACGTTAAATTTGAACGCATATCATACACCTGGGGCGGGATTTAGCGCCTTGGGTTAACGTGCGTGTCAATGAACGAGGTTAAACCTAATCGAGCCCGGTTCTTACATGGATGGGTGACCATCTTGGAATGAATATTTCGGCTGAATAGAACCTACCACTCCCTAAATTCCCTTAGAAAAAATCCCGATCACACTCATTTCAACATCAACTAATTGAACGAGTGCGACATACGGTAAAATCATACACGTGTATAGATCACGTTACAAATGAAGAAGTCTTACTAAGAATGTCGTCTAATCGTGATCTATTGAATCTAATACGGAGCAGGCCGATGGATGAAGATTTAGAACACTTTTTACAAAATACAAGAACGGAAACAGAAATGATCAGGGCAACAATGGAAAGAGCCATATAACCACGACCACACAGGCTTGTTACAGGCAAGGCACTTGAAGAAGAAGAAAACTTTATATAAATCTATTACTAAATCAGGTGCTCTCAACATCCTTGAAGTAATATGTTTCCAAATTTATTATGGTTAGAATAACCGATGAATCGACACCTATATTATGAATATACATTTTGCATGCAATATTCTTATGTCTGTGCAGTAGATATTTTGTCTCTCTTGTTTTATTCTGTATGTAAAAACCTTACCTTGATGTAATCAGCATGCATCTAGCTCAGGCCTATGATCGCTAAAAGAGTGGCAGATTGCACACCCGAGCTAAGTGTACAGGCTCTGAACATGTGAAACTATTTGTGTTTGAATCCAGGACTCTGCAGTCGGCTGTTTCATAATTCTCTACCCTATCAACTTTAAAACTCCTAGGACAATCGATAACTATCCAATTAGAAAAAGCTGGTAAATCTAATATTAACGTCAGTTTCTGCGCTCGAAAGCGATATCAGTGACGGGAGAGCCCAAGATTTGAATCCTGCACACATTGATCCGCGGTCGAATATCTTACCGACATCGCCACTGGCTCCAGCCAGATAGAAGTTTAAGACATGGATCTGCCGCTAAACCGGATATTGATTGTGAGAGAGTTAGTTAAATCACAGTGCTACACACTTTCCAGTGTAGTTTAAAACTACAATATCTCTGAACTTTATAGAAAAGCAAACTAATCAAACAATTCGAAAAGCCGTTGTTCTATTTCATAATTAAAAAAAGACAAGTTTTTATTATTCATTTTTCACTTGTATTTATCTAAATTAAGATCAATATGATGATTCAGCTGTCAATAGTTAGGATTTTAGGATTTACCTGGAAATATAGGCCTACGTAATTTGTCCTGCACAAGCTAATGAGTAAAACCTGATCAGTGCAACAGATCGATCATTGTAATAAAAATCTAAATGGCTCCAACTGTAAAACAGATATTTCGCGTAGACCCGTAGTTTGCTGCTGAACGAAGATAGTTTTGGCTGCTCTAACCATCGATATAGGTTGTTGAAAGTAAAATGTAACTAAGATGAATTTAAATTAATTTAAAACTTAATTTAATAGTAAACTTTAACGTCTATTTCTCTATCACAAGGAATACTGCTAGAGCTGATCCGGTTGGGCTTCTCACCGACGGTCACCAACTCCTCAGATAAGCGTATTATCATTCGGCCATCCAATCGGCAATTGAATTACGAATACGAAGACACAATAAGAAAGTGGGTATATTTTGCAGGACTATTCTACGGTTAAGCCGTAATCATCATTATTGCAGCGTCAAATTTCAATGCGTAGGATTAATGCTCTACATCTCTACATATACCAGATAATTATTTGGTATATCATTTACATTTTGAATTCAGTACAACACAAAGTTAATTTAATGGAGAATAAAGCTTAAGTATGGTATTACGAGAGTTTTCTCTACTCGAAAACTTACCAATGACGTGCCGACAACTGAGTCTATACGTACAAATCTAACCGATTAACTCCAATTTTATTAGAAGATTGGATATTCTAACTAATAAATGACTAAATTCTAAAATTTAATTAAATCTTAAACTACAAAATTCATTGTAAGTTTTACCTTAATCTAACTGAAGAGGAATTAAAAGTTCGGAAGAGTATTTGGCGTTACGGATTCAACGATATGTCAACTCATATTTCTATTAGGGTTTATGGAATTGCTGATAAGGTATTTCATAGCAATACTGTCAATTTCTTTGCTATTCACATCATACGATTTAAAGTATGCTGCTTTGAGTGCCTTTATTTTTTAATATTATAAAAATTCTACAGGAAAACTAGTATGCTGCTGAGCTTCACGCAAAACACAATCAAACCTAATTTCACTATCAATGCTATTCTTTAGTCCTTTCTGTATTTCTAACATTAACCTTTCCTTTTTCTTGGCTATAAAACCTTGAAAAACCAGAATCATCAGTTTTCTGGATATCAAAAGAGTGTTCGACATTAAATCTTTATGGAGATTCAGTGTATTTTAAAGCTTATAAATTATATTAGCTGTTCAGTAGAATCTTCTATCTCACCTA
Organism: Enchytraeus crypticus; assembly: GCA_905160935.1. Taxonomy (NCBI): domain Eukaryota; kingdom Metazoa; phylum Annelida; class Clitellata; order Enchytraeida; family Enchytraeidae; genus Enchytraeus; species Enchytraeus crypticus. The sequence goes on along the minus strand of CAJHZI010000895.1, from coordinate 92,399 downwards.
TTTTGAACTTGTAACTCGACTTAATACTTAACTTTCCAGACAATGAATCAGGCTTAGTCCCAGAACCTGCTCCAGTTGACAGGATTTAATCCCATGTATATCAGAGGATCCCGGGTATTATCCACTTCATCTTAACTCCCGTGTCCGGATCAAGGTGTGGGATTCAATCTAGGACATTAGATTGACCGGATGAACATCAATCCACAGAATGAATGAGTGGCTAACTGCTCGCATTGATACTTGCGTGTAGTTTGTTTCGCATTTACGTGATAGTATACAATTATATTACCCTTTTTGATGATATGTATACACTATATATATATATAATATGGCGATGTCAGTTCGTTATTCTAATTAGTGGTCGTTTATTTCGATTTACTATGATGCCTACTTTGATTTTGCTTTTTATGTTCGTGCTGTTTGATTTGCTTTCTGCTATTTTCTTATTGTCAAATGCTGACGAATAAAGAAGTAGATATATTCGACCGCGGATCAGTATGTGCGGGGTTCAAATCCTTGGTTTGCCTGTCACTGACATCGCTTTCGAGTGAAGGAACTGAAGTTAACGTTTGCTTTTTTAGCTTTATATATATACATGCATATATGCATGTATATATATATATATATGTGTGTGTGTGTGTGTGTGTGTGTATGTATATATGTATAATATCACCATCTTCTTCCACTGAATTCCAGTTTAACTAGGGTAACTAGAGTTACATATGGGGATATAGGCGTATAGGCCTACATGTATTTATACAGTAAATATATAAGTAAACTTGAGACATTGGAAATGTCAATATGAAGACGAATGGAAAGGATTAGCTGGACTCAAAAGGTTACAAATGAGGAAGTTCTGGAAGGCGTTTGTACAGCTAGACAGTTGATGAATGCATAAAGAAATAGTAAAAAGAGTTGGATAGAACATATTCTAAGGGGAGAAAGTCTACTAAAAGGTATGATGGAAGGCAGAATGGAAGGAAATAGAGGCAGAGGCATACCATGATTACGAATCTTCGATGAATAAGAGCCACTAACTTGGACATGAAGAGGAAGGCTGAAGACAGCGAATTGTGGAGGCGTTATAGGCCATGGGACTACCAGTAGGCAGTGCACTAAGAGAGATATGAATATATACATAAAAATATGTGCATATACATCTCTGTATATATATATATATATATATATATATATATATATATATATATATATATATATGTATATATATGTATATATATAATATATGGGTGTGGATTTTGCAGTTATTTATAATTAGCAAATACATGATTAGATGAAGTTATTTACATCAAAACTATTTGCTTCTCTGTGTAGGCTTTATGCACAAGAACCAGAACCAAAATTAATTGACAATCAATCTGCCAATTGTAATAGATAGCACTTGCAACTAGCATAAATATTGTCACAGCGAATATTAAGGCAATATTTCAGATTTTAAATTTCGTAAAAAGTTTGAACTGTAGTTAATTACACTACACGCATGTACTTCGAACATGGGTCTCCGCAAGTTCTCGGATATTGAAAATCCTTTTAAAAATCAGAAGTTGATTTTGTAAAACTCGAGCGGGTTTAATATTTAACTGATGGTCGTTGTGCGACACGATGCGATTAGTGGACATTAAGTCACGTGACACCGGAAGCAGATGGTGAATTTAACCGGATACAGTTAGCTTAGATAGGCCAGGGTAAAAACTGTAGGCAGTCCACAGTCACAAGCAATATTAGTATGAAAGTTGGGCTATCTCAAGTGTGCATGTAAGTCGATGATGACAGTACTAATGTGCTCTATAGCCGATTGGGATAACAAAACCAAAGTTATATTTTTCCAGTGGAGCTTTGCTCGAAGTTATATACATGTACAGTGTATAATTATTAGCAGCATTCAATATGATGGTCGCTACTATACTGTAAATGCTGTAATACTGTACTACTGTAGTACTACAACGCTGTAAAAATGTAGTACTTTAATACAGTAATACTATAATATCGTAATATTGTATTACTGTAATGATATAATACTGAAATACTATAATACTATAATGCTGTAGTACTATACTATTGTAATAGTGTAATACTGTATACTTTTTATACTTTTTATACTAAATTTTACAAAAACAAACCTAAACTGAAGCGTTATATTTATCACTAATTTCATTTACCTCATTAATTTTTATTAATCTCTTACTAATTTCAGTTACCTCATCGCGTTAAGCATCAAATCGAACTTCTGTCTAGAGGTTTTGTTAAATAAATAAGTATTTGGTACAATTATGCAAACCGGCATCATCTTATATAACAGTTATAATCGATCCAGGCGTCAAACTTAGTGAAAGCAAATAAATGCGCTACTCAATTTAAATTAATGAAAGTCGCATTTTAAAACAAGATGCTTATAACTCTTCAACTTTTTCTCTAGTTACCCTTGGAAACTCAGAATACAACTAGGCTGCCATACTGCAGCTGCAGAAGACACTGTCGTGACTTCAATTCGTAAAAAGACACTTCGATGTCACTTTGAAATCACTTTGACGTCACTTCGGTTTTGTTTGTTTAATTAATAACTATTCTTCTCTTGATCAAACCTCATTAGCGAGTTCTAGCAACTTTAACGGACACCATTATTGCATCTTTAAATTATAGCCATTATTGGATACCAAATATACCATTTAATACTAACTTTGATTAGAACCGATTTCTCGACCCGCACTTCTGTGATAAATTAGAGTTTTTCTCAGGAATAAGAAAGCTTCGAATTCTAGCGGACGGTTTCGACTGGTGAATATTTTATTCAGCCTTTCACTAATGCCAGCGGAGGCGCTCTCAGCTGTCGCTGGAAATCAAATAGAATTGAGAGAACGAATGGTAACTGAGCAAAATCCTTCTGCCACCGGTGTCTGAATGATTTAGCGCTTTTCGCTCTAAGGATCTTCCATGTCAATTTAACGCACAACTGCTCCACAAGAGAGCAGGGCAGGGTTCTAGATAGGAGAGGGTTCTAGACAGGGCAGGGTTCTAGACAGGAGAGGGTTTTAGGCAAGGCGGGGTTCTAGGCAGGGCAGTGGTTCTAGACAGGAGAGGGTTCTAGACAGAGCAGGGTTCTAGACAGGAGAGGGTTCTAGACAGGGCAGGGTTCTAGACAGGAGAGGGTTCTAGACAGGGCAGGATTCTAGACAGGAGAGGGTTCTAGACAGGGCAGGGCAGGGTTCTAGACAGGGCAGTGGTTCTAGATAGGGCAGGGTTCTAGGCAGGGTAGGGGTTCTAGGAGTCACAAAGATGATAAGCTCTCCAAATATTTCGCAGTCATCCAACTTCATTATTCTATTCCCAAAAAGGTATAGTTGACATTTGAATATCGGTTCTTAGGAGTAGCCTTGTACTGAGATTTATAAGAAAAGTTTGTCTCAACTTATTCCTAGATCTGGAACCGCCCACCACGGTCGACTAGATGACTAATGTATCAAATGATTCTACATTTCAAGATTTTGCTGCAGCCCTGGTTTTATTCAAGATGTCCGGTGCTGCATCGCCGGTGCTCTCGTCGTCACCGACTTGTTCTCGGGATAGGAAACTGACGTTGAACTAGCTCTGTCTATTCAGATATCAGATGTCGGCGTTTATTGTGTTCTTGTTGGTTCCAGATCACAAAAGTAATCAACAGTAATTTGTTAGAGGAGAGAAAAAATATTAAGAAAAGTAGCAAGAAACAACACCATAATTGACATATCTTCTACGCTAACGGCTACTTGAGGTTTGATAGAGGTATATAATTTGAGATATCGCATCAGTATAATGCTACATCGAGTACCTAGAGCAAACCAAAGCAAGACTTCTGCAGGAAGATTGTGCCTGCTATTCGAAAAGCGCGAGAGAATGACATTCATGCAATCTCAAGAAAATTCTCTGACTTTATTGAAAATGGTAATAATTTATAATGAATTCAGCGAATTTGCTAGCGATTTTGGTCCGGTGGTAAATCCATTTGTACAAATTGTAGGCTTCTGGGTTTGATATATCTTTCTACAAATTTACATATGAAATGAAGTATTAAATACTGAAACATAGGCCAGAAAGGGTATTCGGTTGGTGAGCGCCGAGCCTCTAGAAATTGCCAAAAAGCATTTAAACGAATGGAAAAGTCTCAAAAAAGGGGTTTGACTGATGATTTGGTGTGGTATATTTTTCCTTTTCATATATTATTCATAATAGGCCTAATGTTTTTATTTTCAATAGAAAGCTGTCTAGAAGAATATAATTTTTACTCAAAATGTTAAACCTATGCTGAGGAGTCGAATTTTAGTTTCATCTCTCTTATAGTTATCTGAGACGTGCGCACACTGTAGTTATGTGAACACCCACTGAGTGTGCATGAAGTGTAATCCTGAATGTAACATGGTATTGATGTAAAAATTTATATCTTTGTAGTTTTTTCAGATTAGTTTTCATTTAATAGGAAATACTGATATTATTCAATGAAACGCTGTTAATATTTTCCAATGTGAAAATTCCTTAGAGTACCTTGAAATAAATGAGCAGAAGAAGGTTGTAAGGCATCGTATAGATGGACAATAAATGCTGACAATTTAGACATCTGCAAGGATATTGCTAATATCGTACTTCCAATTGCGTCCTTCCATTGGGAATTCTGTGAAAAGCATCTGCGCCTTGCACTGAAAATATTATAACCGCAAGTGGCTTGGGAAACCAAATAGACTGGATAACAGATTTGCTGTCATATTTTAAGAGCGATGTCAAATTTAATAAGCCTAAATATTATTCGAAACTGTAAATTGGTAAAATTATGTTTTTCTTTTAAATTTAATTGTCTCAAAAAACTATCGATAATACATCACACCCGATTAATTATGATGTCGTCCAAATATCTTCTTCAAGTTTTTATAGGGTCTTAGTTGAATAAAGCCGATTCTTACCGTCATATGACTGGCTGGAGCCAGTGGCGATGTCTCTAAGATATTCTACTGCGAATCAGTAGGTGCGGGGTTCAAATCCTGGGCTTTTTCATCACTGACATCGCCGTCGAGTGAGGAAATTGACGTTAACCTTAGCTTTACCTACTTTTTAAGCTTTAACCTTCTTGACTTATCAATATTAAATAGTTCACTGATATGTGCACTATAAGTAAGTGCTGTTTTCTAGTTATTGTAAGTTATGGTTTTTAGTTACTATAAGTAAATGATAGATTCTATTTATTATAAGTAAATGATGGTTTGTAGTTATTTTAAATAAATAATAGTTTCCAGTTATTATAAGTAAATGATGATTTGTAGTTATTATAAATAAAGAATAGTTTTCAGTTATTATAAGTAAATGATGATTTGTAGTTATTATAAATAAATAATAGTTTCCAGTTATTATAAGTAAATGATGATTTGTAGTTATTATAAATAAAGAATAGTTTTCAGTTATTATAAGTAAATGATGATTTGTAGTTATTATAAATAAATAATAGTTTTCAGCCATTATAAGTAAATGATGGTTTGTAGTTATTATAAATAAATAATAGTTGCTACTTATTACGCTGCCCGTGTTGTGCTCGGGTGTGGTTGGACCACTGCAGAATAGGGCAACCGCAAACAATCTGCCGCGTGTACGTAAGAGGCGACTAAAGGCAGGAGCTGAGGATGGCAAGAGGGGACCCACCTCACCATGAAATATTTTCCCCCAGGATTAAATGGTATTTAATCCACCAAACTGAGGACGGCAACGGGAAACCACCTCAGAAGCCACATTTTCCCAAGCTATACATAAGGTATGGATAAGGCACAGACTTTGTGAAGGGATTAACTTGTTGATCTAAGGAGTGCTCTTATGGAGCGAGAAAACAGGCTTTGAGTATGATTATGTACCTTGAACCTGCCACTTGGCAGTGCACTGAAGAAGACTTATTACAAATAAGTGATGGCTTCTTGATATTGAATGAACCTAATAATAGTCGTATTGAGTTAAACTTCCATTACTAAATAACAAGAGAAATACACTGTATGTATATTTTATGCATACGACGATTATAACATCCTAGTTTAGAGCTGCATGGTCGGCAGTTTTTCTGTATCCATATCATGCAAGCTGTCAGGTTGGCAAACTATGAAAATATAAATCCTATACCAAACACCACAAAACACGATGACTGCGTCACAAGCAGACTCTCTAGCAACGTTGCCCGCATTTCTGTCTCAGTCTGGTTATATATTAATAATAATAAAGGTTTACTATCCGTTTCCTCTTACAAGGATGATGTCAGAGACGTCATATAGCACATTTATAGCATAATATTAATTTTTATTCTCGTTAGGGTTCTGCCGGATATGGAAGGTACAAGTGTACTGCTTGCTTATGCTTGTCTTTCACGTTCATTAAACAACACACTCCATCGACAAGTTAATAATGCCACAATGATTATGCCTTTATCTGAAATTTATCAAACAGAAATATATCCTCGGCTATTTATCCATTGCTTGTTTGTAAGTAGCTGAGCGCCTATTGAGACATCGCAGCTCACGGTTGGTCCAGTCTTCATTGATCCGATATAACCAAGTTACGTTTTTAAATACACATGTGACTTATGTGATCGTCTTGTGAATGAGCCTCTAAGGAATAGACCAGCCGTAAACTGCACGCCTCGGAAAAGGCGACAGAGTAAAACAAAGGGAAATTTACCTGGACTGAAAAATAATTTTAAATCCAGGCCTGTCATCAGCTACAAGCAGAATTGAGCAGAGAACTCTCAACCTCCGGTATTAAAACAGAGGTTTTCTGTTCGAAGCTGTATTAATTTGAACACAAATCTAAGAAAAATCTAAGCCATATGATCTAGATGTGACATTGTTGCTTTGTGATTATGGTGTAAAAGAAATTTGTCTTAGGCGGTAACTAACGTCAATGGATAGAACAAGAAATGCCGTAAAATGTTCTCGTTGAAGATGATCGATGATTGTCAACGTATAAGCTTTCTATTAATGTATATCGTGGCTAGTTTAACCTTGAAGATATTAAAGAAACCGATAATTAATATCTGATTCACCGAATCCTTTGTAGCTCGGTGGGCTCTTTCTGGCTCCGTAGATGTAATGAACAATAGTAATAGTTACACTCACAATAATTACTTGGAAATCATAAAATATCATTCTGCTGTTTTTTAATTAGCACCTATTTAACACTGTATAAACCTTAATATTTCACACTAATCACCTATAGGCCTACGCTAAGTTCAGAATGTAGTTAAGGGTGTTATAATTAATCAAATATATAAACAGTAGTTTTACATGCATTTCATATATTTCAAAAGTCATGTCCGTAATATGATCAGAAAATAAGAATAAACTTAACAGTAAATATCTAAACACTGAGTTAGCAAGAAATCGGACACCGGTATAGAAGAATTAAAAAGAGAGCGACATGAAAGGTCATTCCTTCATTTCTCTATTAGGCAAATGATGGATAGTTGTTACACGCAAAAGCATATTACTTCACGCATACGCCTACGTATGTTGTTGCTAAATTTGCGTGCCTAGTATATCATCAGCATCACTTTGAGCGCCAAATGCCAAGGATATAATTCCTGATACACCCACGTCTTCATTCTGAGCACCTCAATCATTATTTGCCCTATTTTCTATAGAAATTGTGCTTAAATTAAATAAAAAGACATGTACGGCCTTCAGAATTTCTTAAGTAAACGTACGCTAAATACTTCAATTTAATTTTTTAAATAATATTGTTCATAACTTACGAAGATAGCCAACACTTCGCTTAGATTTTATAACAATAACGTTCCAGTTCTTTGAAAAGTGTACGTTGTTATCACGGCTATGTAATTCACAAACACGTCAGCAATTCCAACTATAGGCTATATAGGTCATGTAAAACAGAATCAAATGACATATTGTTAAAAATAGACGACAAAATTAGATCTACATTTAATTACAGTTGTATTTTTCTCTCGGAAACAGGCATGCAATATTTACTTGCATCAGATATATACGCAATTTCGATTCCAAAGAAAAGTATACAAGTGTGTGACATCGATATACCAAAAATCTAAAAATAAAGTTAGAATAACCAAGTCAAAATAATACCTAAGATTGCATTTAAAGCCGATTCGTAAAATAATGTGTTTAATTTAGTGAGTAGTTAACTAATCAGACGTTTTTGTTGCATTTATAATACATGTGCATCTATTGAAATTCGTTAAAGTAATTCGAAAATCTCATCATCAAAGACTATTCGTACGGATTTATTTCAATGGATTTGTCTTAGGTTTTTGTGGTTTATTAACAAGAACTATAATAGAATCAACTGTATGTCCCTCCTTCTCTTTCTCTCTCTCCCTCTTTCTTAGTGTACTGCCCGCTGGCAGATCCATGTTATATAACTTCTCAACTTTTTTTGTCCACAGGCATGATTCTTTAAATCTCGGTCTGTCTCTGTTATACTTTTCTTTCATTCTGTCTTCTTTGACCTCTTTTAGGAAACTCTCCCATTAGAATATGTCCTATCAAGCTCTTCTTCCTATTGCTTAATTATTTATTAAGAAAATTTACTATACTAGTAATTGTTAAACAAATAATGAAAATGATGAAGATGATAATGATTATTCTAAAATTTTCATTACAATAATGCTAACAATGCTAATAAAAATTATTATTATTCTAGTAGTAGTAGTGATTATAAGATATAATAGTAGTAATAATAATAATATTCTCAAGGTAGGATTATCCAAGCAAAATGCAAACTTTACAAATTAGTTTTTTACCCTTCATCTTGCTCAATCTCATCAATCTCATGGGTGCGAAAGTTGATTTTGTTCTCGGCTTCAGAAATCACTAATGCCATAAAAGTATTATTTGTTTTAATGATTTTGTGGATCGGAAATTTCAATCGTCCGGCCGGGATTCAGATAACAAATTGCAGCCGGATCTGGCACCGCATTCAGAGCACGTTTCTGCCCCGGACCCTATCCTAGCCGGTAAAATCGATTTGACTGGAGCCGCGAAGAGATTGTGCGGGGAGTCATATAGATTTCACGCTATTTACTAAACGCTTTATGAGCACAGATCACGCACGGGCCACTATTTCCACATCAGTCTTTTTCACTTTTATTCCAAATTCAAACGCCACGATATTATTCATATCGAAAAAACTGTCAGACAGAGTAATGAAGACTTGGTAGTATATACAGGGTATTGTTGGATAATTTCTACGACAGTCTTTTCATTTTATTCAGTGGTTTTGCTTCATTAATGAACAACAGATTGAATGTAAGAAATGAAACAGTTATAAAGGGACGGCATCTTTATAATTACACATGTATTAAGAGTGCAGAGCATATCTGTTTATTACTATTACAATTTATTTATTTATACTATTACTATTTATTTAATTCTATTTATTGCTATTAAATTTTTAGCATTTTTTGTTAGAGTTACTGTGAGCTCTAGAAAGTTTTGGATTTGATTCGGCTTATTTGAATCATAGTTTTAAAAAACTGACTTTAGCGCGGATTATTCGTTCTATGACCGGCAAGTACAGTAAATAATTGTCGTTTCCAAAACCGAAATTAAACTGCTCGGTTCTTTCTCATACCTGCAGTCATCGGCAAGTTATTCATTTTCCGATATTCAAATCGATGTGCTTAGTATTTGTTGCAAGACATTACGTGAAATAAACGGACAGAATCTTACCTATAAATCACTGACATCAAGGCCTATATATTACATAGAGATATTAATTGAAAAACTTTATTCTCTTTATAAAGTTCATGCCCGTTGATGCTTTCATTAGAAGGTTGTAACATGATAGCCCCGAGCATACAGCAGGTGTGTAACGAAGTTATAACGATACTTGTCGCAGAGATAAAGACAAATCAGCAGCGTCAACAAACTTGAAAAGGATGGAAAATAAAAACCGTCTTCAAGATAAATTAAATAGATTACATGCATTATATCAAAAATAGGATTAAAATATTTTTAATAAGGAATTGAAATAGTGCAAACTTACCCGACAAGCGGAATAATATTGTCCAGAACACTGAATTGAAGTAGATCATCAATATATCTTTCGTCTTCATTTGAGAATTTTACGTTGGCCACGATTTGAGAATAATTCCGTATTGTTCAAATTTCTAATTTAGAATATTAAAACGATTTCAAGAGGCAAGATTAACAATTTGCTAAAAATTACAATCGATAAGAAAGCATGCAGTTATTGTTTACTATAATACAAATTACAGAAACTTTAAAATTAAACTAAAATATTCTTCTGTAAAATGCAAATATGCCACCAATATTAGAAGTGCAATAAGTGAATTCGCGTAAGACATACTAAACTAAACAGGAACTATGGAGGAAATATATAAGGATACACAATAATGAAAGCAAAAACAGTAAACTGCACCCATTACTTTGGCTGACTTTTGTTAAAATCATGAAATTGAAAACTTTCTACATATAAGAATAATAATAAAGGTTTAACGTCTGTTTCCTCATATAAGTATGATGTCAGGGACTTGAATTTTTTTCATATGATTTAATTAATAAGTTTAATAATAGGATTTTAATAAGAGTTAATCAAATCTTAATAATCTACCGACTTCAGTAAGATACTCGACCGCGGATCAGTTGATACGGGTTCAAATCCTGGACTCGCCCGTCACTGACATCGCTTTCGAGTGAGGAAACTGACGTTAACCTTAGCTTTCGCTTTAATAAAATTTAATTGTTATTCAATTAGCCGCACTAGAGCTCTCGTTGATATATTTATATACATGTATGAATAATTTATTACACTAGTATGTGTTTAGTAAATATTCTTATCTTTATTTTCATATAATTATAAAACATTTGTATTCCTGTAGGCCTACTTGTTGACATTAATTTGTGCTATCGTGCGTAATTTAGTTCACATATCTATTATTAATTACTTCTAAAGTATAGCCATTAATTTGAAATCTAAGACTAATATTAAAGCGCAAAGTCCATATTTGGTTTTAATTTAATTGTAGCCCATGTGGTCATGCGTCAGAGCCTTCGAGCCAGTACGTCCGTTTTTCACGTCGTTCTATGCATAGTGTACAATGTACAGTGTCATTGTGACTTTCGTGAAAATAGAATATCTATTTATCCAACTTATAAGCCCATATAAAGATTAAATTATAAATCATTTGAAATCTAAGACTACAAAATTATAACTAAAGAGATGAATGTGGCAGACTGACATTCATTTGACGAGCCTTCATGATCAGATCAGAGCATCAGCTCGACTGCAGGCGTCACTTACACGGGTGCAGCATCAACACGTGAGTCCACGGAAAACTGTCGAAACATCAACACTGTCCGCGCATCATCCTGTGAAATGGTCTCAATAACATCTATGTCTCTATAACTCTATAACAGAACTACTTCCACGCTTTGTAACACAGCCTACTGTATTTCAATGTTAGGAGTCCAGCTGGTGTTATAGTTAAGAACCTGTATATATAGGGCAGTAAAAAAAGCTGATAATGCTAAGGTTAACGTCATTTTCCTCACTCGAAAGCGATGTCAGTGACGGGCGAGCCCATGATTTGAATCCCGCACATACTGATCCGCGGTCGATTGTCTTACAGACTTCGCCACTTGCTCCAGCCAGAATATGTAGTATGATATACAAGGAATATTAGCCATATAAAGTTCCAAATAATAGCTGAGTATGCCTATACATTGAATATGGCCTTATAAAGTGAGTTTTAAATTCTAAAATTACACAAGCTTTAAGGAATATATAGCTGCATGTAGTGTCTTTTGACCCATTATGCGATCTGAGGCAAACAACGTAATATACATGCATATACATGATGCATACACTGTATAGCTATGTTAAATCACTAAATATCATTATAAAATATCATTATTTGAAGAATTGACAAAGCTTTTACAATATGTAGTAATAATATTGTAAAATTGATTTGAATGCCGGTTTCTGCAACGACATCATGATAATATCGGGTCAGCTTTACGCTAAGGTATCTACATGCAGTTCATTTTCTAGCTGAGTCCGAAGCGAAATTTAATTTACAAATAGCCGAACAAAAACATCAACCCCTGAAAATATTAACAATTTCATCCTTAGTCTGGATGCCGATCATATGAGACTATTGACTTTTTATTCATTCCTCCGTTGTAAAGAATATTTCTAAAAGATATCTTTAATGTGTGTCATACAAGTGCAACTGCCTTTAATCTTCATACTATAATTAGTTTCCGCAGCACTGAATGAGTGAATCCCTTGTTAATTATTATTATCTGTGCTGGGTTTTGCGCAGATGGACAATGCAGCCTGTGATATTACGACAATATAATATGCTGCTCATTTTGATTAGTTCATAAAGTGTAAATAGGAAAGATATTAATAAAGATATATATATTTTAAATAAATATAATATAATATACACTAAGATTAGCTTTATTCAGCAACTGTCGATGAAAAATAATCTTTCTGCATATTTTATAATTATGCATATAATATTAATATTCATTAAATTAGATCTTTGCATATTATTATTTAACATTAATATTATATCTAGAGATGGGTTACTTATTGGAGTGCACTAATATACTTTTCGCTCTTTCGGGCAAAAACGTAATTTAAAGACCACTAGCTAGCATTAAAGCTAACTAACAATAGCGTTCATTAACTAACATGTTGGGAATGTTTTGTTCGCTATGATATTGTTTTAAAATGAAAAATCTGAAAAAGAGAAAGATCAATTTCATACCTCTATACTTGATATTTAATTAAATAACATTTCATTTTTGTAACTTTCATTGGAATTTATTAAAGTTTTTATATTTGTCATATATATGTTAATTTATGAAAGTGCAAATCAAGCATCTGAAATTGGAGATATCATTGCAGAATATATATATATATATAAACGATAAAAATATATAATAATAAAAATAAAAATACTAACATAATAAAGAGAAATGATATTTCCTGTCGTAATAGTCGCGGTACTGAAACCCTGATTCTATTGAACCATATCTGCTTTGATCTAGTCTGATCAAAAAGTGTCAATTACCAATTAATCAACATCAATCAAACAATTCAATTCAATCAGGTGATCAAACACGTTTAAGCCTTTGCTAAAGGTAATCCTGTAAGACCTGCTTTTTCTCTCGTAGCTTATATTGACAGTGTACTGTGCAGTATGTACGTATCTCGGGATGTTGGAAGGTATTCTTACATACTCGCTAACTGCAACTGATGCGCTATCATATGGCAACGACTAATGATAATTATGAAGAGAAGAAGAAAATAAAGAAAGCTACAAAAACAGCTAAGTAAGTTGTAAAACACATGCGGTAGAAATTCCAAGTGTAACAGAAGTAATACAAATCACCCATTTTGATGCAGAAACAGAAGAAAAACTTAACTTTATAGCTCTTTACTTGAAAATGAAGTTGGCGACTTGCCGCTTAGACAAAATAAACATTATCATTTCTGTATAAAAGAGTTTCTATGTGGGATCAACTCCAATGCTTGTGACGTCAATTAAAATGATTTGCGTTGCATTTTTCTGTCTGAAATTGAAACGGAAACAAGTCCACCAATTCGGTGAGTTCAAGATATAAATCTTTATTTGCTTTAGATATTTGAAATAAAATATGAACCAAGCTATTTACGCAGAATTAAAAAATATCTAGTCAAAAACTTTCAAGAAATTCAGCACCCTATCACACTATGTTTTCTAAGAAATCGTCCTATCGTGGATTCCATTCTCTTTATTATTATTTCAGAGCTCAAGTAAAACTAACTGTAGGCAATTGTCGTTGCTACAGTTTAGAACGTTAGGAGTAAATCCAGGAAAGATTCAATGTCGAACTTGCAAAGCAGCACTCTTGGCGCACATTTGCATAATTTCTGACTTTGCCATTCAACCGGCATCTCTTAGTGGACAGTAAATCAAGCTTTCTTGTAGAGAGAGAACTAGAAACAAGTTCTTCCAACAATTCCAGGTGTCATCACTGTATCGATTCAGGAGTCCAGGTGTTCGTTGAACAGTTCAGAAAATCTTGGAAAAGTATTCTTAATTAAATATGAATTTTGCTTAGAAACTATGATATGTTGATTGTAAATTTTTATTTCACTTAAATATAGTATTCTAATATCAATATGAAATCGTATTAGTTCTTTCACAATTTTATCTGATTATGCAAAATTCGTCATTAATACCAAAATATACAATAAAACTACTGAATCTTCATTTACCTTGCATTTATCCGTGCCAGGATAGATGGATCCATCCATCAATCATAATGGCTGTACATATATGGATGGATAGACATTCAAACCGACAGACAGACAGAGAGACTGACTGATTGACTGAATGTGTGACTGACTGACTGCCTGATTGATTGATTGATAGACCGAAACGAAGAAACAGTGTGGAATTATAAGGAATATCTAATAATGAAGAAGATATATAAGAATAAACCAGTGAATTGACCTGTTTAAGCTGAGTTTTTAAGCAGAAGATGATGTCCGGCACCGTTGTAGAATTAATTTAACCACTCCATCTCGTCCTACGGGTAAATAACATCATGCATTATACCGCTATTTACATCATAAATAGCTTTACGGGCATGCCTCGAATTCCACTATGCTTTTTGAAAGTCGATTTAGTAACGGTAGATCACCGTATCTTTATCCGTACATCTGCATATCTATTTAATAATGTTGTCCCCCGGAGCAAGGCTTGAGCAATGAGCTTCCACTGCTCATCAATTCCGCAGATTGCTCTGGGATACAGGAGGAATCTTTAGTGTCTCCAATTTTCCTGCACAAATGTCGCAGAGGACTTTCGTGTTGTAACCTCCACATCGTGCAACAGGAATATAAAATATAGAAATATTCTAAGTTAACCGGCATTGATCGTCCGTCTGTTCTGTTACCAGTATAATCCTGTTTAATCCTGTTTTGAAAGAATCATTAGGCAGTGAATGCTTATTTCGAGAAAAAAATAGCATGTGATTGAATATCTTACGTATCTAATTATTCTATGATTAATACTTCTGAAATTTTGCACTAACGATTCAATGCAAAACATTGCACTATTTGTTTTAGCCTAATTTACACGTACATGTATATATAGTAAACATGTAGTTTATGTATTTATATGTAGTTTTGTGCTGCAAGGTTCTCTGAATTTAAGTGTATTCGTTTGCTTCACTTCTATCTTACAGCACAGAAACAAATTATCAAATTACACATAGAATAACAGTCAATTATATATGAGATGAAATGTACAGGTTTGCCGATATTCTCTCTTAGTGCACTGCCTAGTGGGAGGTCCATGGTACATAACGCCTCCACTCTTCTCTGTCTTCTTTGCCGATATTATGCTGCTCTAAATAGAAAGTCTTATCTAAGTCAGTTGTAGATCCTTCAAAGATGTTCACGAATAATAAAATAATAATTAATGAATAATAGAAGTCTATCAGTGTTCTGCGTACTAACATTCTATGCGACACTTTAAGAACAAAAATTTCTTGTGGTTTGTAGGTTCAGAAACTGTCTTCAAATATTTACAAGGGATACTTGCAGAAGGAAAATTAAAAAGAACACTGTGAAAACACTTTTCTAATCAAACTAACAACGTCAAGGAGGTTTCTAAAATAACAATATTTTGAAATTGAGACACTGCTTAACGCGACGTCCATGATTTCATCCTTGGATGAGGAAACTGAAATAAAAACTTTATTATTTTTATTTTTATTATCATAGAAAGTTTACATACGAATAAAAAACAAATAAAAAAATAAAAACCACTACAAAATATTCTTTAGCTGATAAAGTATATTTCTATAAAGTGATGTGCCGGTGAGCCTACGATATGAAGTCAGTTTACAGCATGCTTACGAAAAGTAGTTCATAAAGTAATTTAACACCAAACTTGTAAAATTCTGCTGCATATTCCTTATTATACTTTGAGCTATTCTTAAATTAAAGCCTTAGCTAAAGCTAGTATCAGAAAGTTAAATTTACCAAGTTCAGCTAGTATTTATCTTAACATAGCATATCAGCACACTGGATTTTATAGATATGGTTTACAAGTACTTAACTACTACTTAATATTTCAAATGGACAAAATAAAAAAACAATCCAGTCAGAAGTCGGTATAGTAATTTATAACTATTCATTAATCTTTTCTATAAGTTCGTAATATTTTATAGAAAAGATTAATTAATAATTATAAATAACTATAAATCAATATCATTTTAAAAACTCTTTAATGATATACAATAAAAATGAACACGTTGATTAAAACTAACCCAAGCGTTCACAGAACAGGCGACGTTCATTGGTACAAAACCATATTCGACAAAATTGCTTGTTATCACACACATACTGTTGCCAATATCTGGATGTGTTCAAAAGCTGAAAGTTGTTAGTAGAAAAATTCCTGGGTTTGGTATTTAAGCGGTAGAGTTCTGATTTTAGGACAACAAAGTTCTGAAATTTTATCTCCTCAAAATGCTCCTCATAAGGGAGACTGTACCATCAATATATTGCCCTTTGACACTCGTGGAATAAAATTTGTGACGAGTGTTTCGAGTTTAGTACGAATAACCAGCGTTATTGTCAAGGACTAATTTACTACTACTGCCAATATAACAAAGCAATCGATGCATGTTTACCTGATAAATAAGTTCATAATAGGCTAAAATCATGAAAAGTCTTTCTTTGACAATATCTTTTGGAGACATCCTTGAATTAGGGGTGACAAAATAAAGTTCTTGACTCTCAAATTCTAAATAAGTTAAAAATAAGTTAAATAAATTAACATCTTTCTTTGACAACATATAGCAGAGATTCTCTCAATTAAGGGGATGATAAATATGAAGTTCTTGACTATCAAATTCAAACAATTTTTTCTCTCCGGCGAACACCATCTGTACAAAAAGCAGCCATCTTACCTGTGTTATTATAATTCAGATAAAGGTCCCAAAACCTCATTTTGTGCAACAAAATAGGCTTTTAATTTTCAATTTACATGTGTGGAAATTGCGGATGACTACCACTGCTATTAATTATGGGAATTTAACGTCAAGTTCAGAAGCTCACACGGCTTCCTTCTCTTTATGGCGTTATAGAATGCCTACAACATTGACTGAAATATATTTTAAAACTGAGACTCAAATATTAGATAAATTTGACTAGTGGCGCAAATTTATGGGATGCATTAAACAATTTGACTAGTGGCGCAAATTTATGGGATGCATTAAACAATTTGACTAGTGGCGCAAATTCATGGGATGCATTAAACAATTAGTTAGTAATATAAATTTTCCTCCTACGCAGCTACTGCCCTTATTGTCCAAACTGTTGACTTCGTATAATGTTAATCACAAGCTCGTGTTAATGTGCACGAGTTGGTGATTAAAGGAATTCCTACAACATCAAAGTCGACTCTGGAGGTTGATCTAATTTCCATTTATCTGAGATCTTCACTATAAATTAAATATTAACAGTCTGTTGTACAGTTATATTGTTACAATCTGATGTATAGTTTCTCAGACTTTTACACGCGGACATGCACATATATATATATATATATATATATATATATATATATATATATATATATATATATATATATATATATAATATAGACATATATACTAGTCGTTGACCAAACACCCGTTTATAATAGTCATATTCAACGTTCAAGAAGCATGTTAATGAAAATGGCTAATGCCTAGGTAATATTTAAATTAAAAGTAAGAGTAGAATACGCAGTAGAATTTTTAAATGGTTGATCGAGCAAGGAATATGAATGCAAATAAATATTGGAGGTCTAAAAGATATTTACTTAATTTACGTAAAAACTTCTAATTTCTACTTGGAACATCAAGATTCATTGTAGATGAAATTTAAGTAACTTACTGAACTATTATTGAACATATATAATTTAAAGAATTCAGCTAGAGTCAATAAAAATGCTGGAAAAAATTCAATAAAATTCGTCACAAAAAACTAGACATTAATTTAGCGAATATAATCTGCTTAAATTTTATATTCATTTATATTTAAATATTAATAGGAGGATATTAATATCTCAACGTTATCATAACAAAATATAAATTTCTTAATTCCATTTTGATTCGAAAAGTGTTATTTACTATTTTCAGTGCTCATTTTCTATCACATTATTTAAAAAAATCGACGATTCGTTCAAGGTCAAATTTTTACAGAATTCTCTTTTTGCCTGAATGGACTGTTTAATAGGCAGCTTGGCCACGGGAAGGGAAGTATAATGTGGTGTTTGACTTGGGAAATCTTACGCGTTGAGAGCGCTCAACATTCCATGGATCTCGTTTACTTCGTCAAAGCTGTCCGGAAAGTCGATGATAAAGGCGCCGTGACGCAATATAGAGAGAGGAGGAGACAATTGGATGAATTAGAGAAAGTGATTTGATTATAATTTATGATTCCAACAAAAATAAATAAAATTTTCAAAAAATATTGTTTTGTTTTATGTTGAAGTTTGTTGGTTAATGGATTGTTCGCATGTTAATCATCATCATCCTCCTCCCTTGAATCCCAGTTTAACTAGGGTCGGGATACGAACAGACTGTCTCAAAACCCACTCTGTCTTACACCACACCACCAGCCAATCCCCTATTTGAAATTTTTTCAATTGGTTTAAATTTTATAGCAATTTCTGGAGTTTAGGCATGTTAATAATAATAGTAATAATAATAATAATAATAATAATAACACTAATAATCATAATAGCAATAATAATAATAATAATAATAAGTACATTTATATACGCGCTGCTTTGTGCAACATGGCACGGTAGCGCTACAAGTGCAATTAGTTGTATGATCGATCGAGTAGAACAGTCTTGAGTTTCTTCTGGAAACTATGATGGGATAGATCAGACTATAGCAGACTGACAGGAAGATTATTTCAAGTAGTTGGTCCAGGTATGCAGTATGCTCTGGCACCCATCTTTGTACTAGCCTGTAGAACGCAGAGAATGCCAGATTCAGCAGATCTCAAGATCGTGCTCCTCGCTAACGTAAAAACTGGAACACAAATATCACTTAGCTGTAGAACCGCTTGCATGATTGTGTAGACTTTTGCAGATACAGGCCAAAATCATATATTATCCTTTGAGATATTGGTAGCCAGTTTAATTCGCTCAGAACCGGTGTGATGTGGTCTTATTTTCTTCTTCTTGATACGATACGCGCAGCATCATTTTGCATTATTTGTAGTTAATCTATCGAACCTTGCCCAATTCCATCGAGAAGTCTGTTACAATAATCAAGCCTGCTAACAATAAAAGCCTTCGCTAATACTTGGATGGATTGAAGAGGAAGATAACAAGTGTATGTAAACTGGTTCACATAAACCTACAAAAAATCTTTAAGACATCCCTATATTCACACTGCACTGAGGTCAGAACTATGCGGAGCGTTGAAGAGGGGGCCCAAGTTACGGCCTAAGCATTCAGCGAACCACTATAAACTTGACACATTTTCTAAAACGCCTAGACCTAAGGTCAGGACTTAGACTACATTTATTCAATAACTTCCTGTTATCAAACCTTCATGCAGGCTCATGTATTGATTTGTCCTTCTGGAGTCAATCCTCTGTCGCCAGACCCTTAACCCCTGATGAGGGAGCGACAAAGGTAAGACCCCTTACTGTGGGGTCGACAAGAGTAAGACCCCTCACTGTGGGGTCGACAAGGGCAAGACCCCTCACTGTGGAGTCGACAAGGGTATGACCCCTCATTGTGGAATCGACAAGGGTAAGACCCCTCACTGTGGGGTCGACAAGGTTAAGACCCCTCACTATGGGGTCGACAAGGTTAAGACTCCTTCACTGTGGGGTCGACAAGGGTAAGACCCCTCACTGTGGGGTCGACAAGGGTAAGACCCTCACTGTGGGGTCGATGAGGGTAAGACCCCCACACTGTGATCTATCCGGAGAGTCTGCAGGGATCCATCCATCAGGTCAATATCCAGCTCTTCCTTGACTCCTCAGCGTCTCCCAGTGCGACTCCACATTCTGCTTATCCGAAGACGTCGACTTGAAATCCCGGACTCCAGGGACATCCGGTGAATCAGAGATATTGTTTCTAGGATAGATGCTACAACTGTCACTTAACTTCCCGCTATAGATATCGTTAAGTGTAGATCATATGTTTATGTTTAGGCATTACAATATGACAACTAATTCCATGACATATAAGCTCTCGTTATTTATTTAAAATTTGAAGAGAACAAGATAAAAAAGCGGTAGATAGTTTGCTCCAGTAAAAATTGCAATAATACTTAATCTAAATAGGAAAATGAACTGAAAGTCCAGCATAAAACGATGAATTCCCAATTACATAAAGCTCAGATTAAATATAAAATGCTATAACATTTTTGAAGTAACTTATGCACATACATTGTATATGCTACACTCTGTATGTTAATTACATACATAAAAACAAGCAAAATATATTTTCCGTATAACTTACCGTATTGTACTAGGCAGTTAAGCATATATGAGGTAGTATCATGTTGGATTAGATGCTCGCCTGTAGATCAGTAGGTACTGGACTCTAATTCAATTCTCGTCACGTCACCTTAGTACTCATCCTGTCTTACTAGACTGGAAACTAACTCTAAACTCTGGTTCTACAAGCTGTCTAATTGTTTAGAAACCTCGCTATGTACATCAGCATTTGAAAAGCACTAAAATTACCATTAATTTAACAAGTTTTTATTTTTAAACCATTTTTGTTCGTTTGATATTATGACATACCCAAACCTGGTATAGTTTTCTTCCTTAATGGATGTTTTTGTCGCCTTTTGCTGTTTTCTCCTCTCCATTGTTATTTGCAGTCGATGCCTTTTGATGGCGAGAGTGCAGAAAGCCAGAATATAAATATTTCTATTTTATGGAATATATATTTCTTTTTGCTCGCCGGCTTGATTTTGTCTTAATAGTGCTCGATGTTGTCATGAATGACTGTAGCACTCTAATTGTGGTTATTATTATAAGAATAACCTTCCAGCACGGAATTTTTCTTCAAGCTGTAGCACTCGGCCTTTTTATAGGTCACCCATCCAAAAACTAGGGAGCTCTCTCTCTTTCTCTCTCTCTCTCTCTTAGTGCACTGCCTACTGGCAGGTCCATGGTATATAACGCCTCCACTCTTCTCTGTAGAGGAGCTCAATGTTACTTAACTTCGTTTGTGGCATATACGCTGTTCGAATGAGTTAAAGTCGCACTGTTTTAATGATAATTTAAAAACATTAGTGATAAAACTAACTTCATCGACACACTAGGCCTATTTAGCTACATTTCCTTTGGAGCACATGGTTGCTTTTTAGCAAGCCCAGTGCGAGGATTGTGGGAAGTTAATTAGCGATATATTGAAAAATATTAGGAGAGACGAACCGATGCTAGACATAAATGCCCTAAGTGTAACAATTGAACATTTTCTGTTAGAAATAAATTACGCACTATATACAGTTCAATTTGCTACATGTATCCATATAATCATAAATAGTAAAACTGATGTTAAAGACTATTATAGACTGAAGCAACTACTGAAAATGCATTGGGAATGAAGATCAATAATATATCATATATTAGTATCAATAGGTAATGAAAAAGTGGCAGGAATAAGAATGTTACGTCTAATTTGTGGTAAAACTAGGAAGGTCAGAATGGAAAATGAATATGTGAGGATGAATTTGAATGTTGAGGGGATCGGGGATAGGTTGGCTCAGTCGAGATTGAGATGGTGCGAGCATATTGCGAGAAAGGCAGACGAGAATGAAGTAAATAAAGTTTGGAGGGAAGAACTGGATGTTGAGCTAGAGAGAGGTAGACCAAACCTAACGTAGGATGCTTTGATTAAGAAGAACATTTAAAATTGTGGATTGACTGACGACATGGTGTGGGACAGAGAGAATTGGAGAAGGTCTATTCGTATCCCGAACCTAGTTAAACTGGGATCTAAGGGAAGAAGTAGATGATGTTGATTACGTATTGAAAATGGTAAAAAGAAGAGCATGTTAAAACTCATTTGAGAGTGCACCAAAACTTAAGAAAAATAAGAAAGACATAGAGGCAGAGTATAACTAGCCTAAATCTTAATAGCAAGAAGATCGTGACACATTATACTTGTATGTAATGAATTTAGTGCTATCATTTTGCATTTGCTAGTCAGGATTGCATTACTACTAACGGTTAACACATTCAGACATTTGATGTTCTGCGTCTTGATTCTTTATCACGTTTTATTTTGTCAAAACAAACTCAAGTTTTTCTTTCTTTTCGGTTTTGATCAGCAATCGGTTAGAATTTTTAATCAAATAGATTGTTATTAACGCTAAAAGCTTTAATTTAACGATATGGAACAGGTATCATTTTACCTATTTTATGTATTTTAATAATTTAATGTTGGCTAGAGTATAATATGAACAAGCTATACTATAAAATTACTATTGAGAATTTCTGAAATTCTGATCAAGGCAATTTTAATTTTTAAATTCGCTACAGGTTTGAGTTACTTTTTGTACTTGCTCTGAATCACGACTCTACAGTTAGTAAGAGTCTCTATTTACAATAGCAGCTCAACTGGGCATGCTAGTGATTGAATCTTACGAGTTGAGTTCAACTTTCATTAATTTTTTTTGTTTTTGGATAATCAAACGTTTACACAATTTTATCATTCTCATTGCCTGCAGGAACATATTGCGTTAAAGATTTCAGTCTCTAATTTAATTTATTTTTTAGGGTTATGCATGATAATTAGCCTACTCAAGTAGTCCATCAGGTTTGAGCTATATACACATGCTATGTCCCCAGGACTATGGGCGTCGAATTATTCGTAAAAGAAGCATTTTAAGCAACGTCTCTTCAGTTAAATGAATATTATTTAAGAGAGCTCCTTATCATTGAGTCCAGCGCTCTACCGATATGACTACACGTTCCAGTTAGATTTCAGATCTTGATCCAAGGTTAAAACGTCACCTACAATTATGCCACGACGCCTCTTACAAAGGATGTTGAAAAGGATTACATTATTATCCAAGCGTGAGACTGATTTGCTAAATTAGATATATCTACACAAAATTGTACAAGTTATTTACTGTTGCCGTCAATAACAGCACTATTGCGAAGAAGAAACAGAAGTTAAACATACGTTATAGGCTAGCCCTAAAAGTCAATAGATAGAATTTCTTTTTCACTTTGTTGCTCCGATGTCATAAAATTCTTTGATATCTTATCTTAAGCCATTTCGATTCCTTCCACTTGTGGCGTGTTAAAACTAATTACGCTTTCAAATTAAATAAATTCCTGTCAGAACATGCATAAGGAGACAGCAAACTTTTAATGTTATATATTTCTAATAATGTTATTTATGATCATATAAATGCAGTTAGATTTTAGAAATTAGTAACATTAAAGAGGTAGACTAAAATGAGATATGCGTTTTGTCAGGGTGTATAAAACAATATACAATTATGAATTAGTCTACAAATATTTATGTTAAATACTACTTGTCCCTTTGTTGTAAGCTACTATTTCAAATTAGCTGAGTTTGAAGCTATATACATGTACATATAAATGTAAATGCTTTCATGAAAGTTAATCATGTTGGTAGAAAATTTGTCTAAGCTTGACTTCATGAGATTAAAGATGTCATTTCAAAGCCTCTCATGTGGAATATCAATAAAATCATTGTCTCGATCTTAATTTTAATGTTCAACTATTTATCCTAATTTTTAATTCTTTACAACAATAATCGTATACTGTAGATCGTATTGTTAACAACTGTTCTCTAACGCCGTAATTTTCTATATTAATGATGTCAATTATGCGAAATGAAGATATAAAAGTTTCAGAAATTAAGCAAATAATTTATAAACCATTGAACTTTAGAGAACACACTGATAGCAATAAATATTAAGACTGATGTTGCCGAACACAGTACTACTATAAAATGCATAAATAAAAATATCTCTACAAAACTAATTCTACTCCTGTCTCTATATGCAAGAGTAGTCTAAGCTTTAGTTTTAGTATATCGATATTGTATTAATAACGCATTATTAAATAATCTAAATTTGAATATCCCAAAGATAATAACAATACTGAGTAGTAGAAATTTGATTGAATACTTTCATGCAATGAATTTATGAATTTTCTTGTGCTATATTCTCGTCATGAGCGAAGACCATTTTGCACTACACTATTTTTTGAAGCGGCTGTGCCCAATTGTTGAATATCCGTCCTCATCCAAATCATCGCCACTGCTTCCAGCTCCCCTCTCTGCCCCTTCCAGGCTATACTCATTATCTCTTCTCTGCGGCATAGGCGGCATAGGCACCTCTCCTGGTTTTACATTTGGCACCGGCTTGTTCTTTCTACATTCAGAACCTTTGTTTTGAGCAGAATCTTCGCTGTAGGGATTGTCGTTATTTCGTCGTTTCTCCATGGGCATTCGAGACTCTTTACCCTCGTTATCGTAACTCTTGCCCTTCGAATATTCGCCGGACTCACCAGGAAGTATCTCTGGAAGAAAATCCTCATTACTAACTCCGTTGTTTCCAGACGACTTGTTCTTTGAGCTTCCCGCTCCTTTTGAATCACATGGTTTCCTACCACTTGGCTTTGAGTTGTCTTTGGTGCTACCGGTGTTATCACGAGATTTGGACAATTTCGAATCTTTTCCAAGTTTGGCTTCTTCATATTTATGCTCCTTGTTTGATTCTTTGCCAAACTTGACTTCTTCATACGCGTGATCTTTCTTTTCGCTATCGCTCATGCTCGCTTTTACCAATCCAGCTGCGACTACCGGATCCAAATCAGGGTGGCCACCTTTCTTCCCGTTTGGAAAACCGCTGTAGTCATTTTCCACTCTTCCATTCTCAAAATCTTTCTTCTTCTTTTCGTCCACGAAGTCTACGTCATCATCTCCAAGTTTTGCTTTAAGAAGATCGTCTGGATGGACCTTGGCAATAAGAACTTCCGGGATCGGTCCTTTCCCAAATATAGGATTAGCAAATCCTTCATTTCCACCCACGGGCTCTTTTTGCTCTTGCCTTCTACGTCGTCGACGGAGAAGAAGTAGAAGAAGAAGGAGTAGAAGAAGAAGCAGCAGAAGAAACAGAAATCCTCCGACAGCTGCCCCTACTATCCAACCTGGAAACGAACTGTCGCTCCTGGTAACGCCTGCTCATTCAATTATTGATTAATTTATATGTTAAAACGCGTCTAAAATGCTAACGCGTCTAAAATGCTGGTGAATGCTAACGTTAACGTCAGTTTCCTCACTCGAAGGCGGTGTTATACAGTAGACGGGCGAACCCAGGATTTGAACCCCGCACATACTGATCCGGGGAGGAATATCATATCGCCACTGGTTCTACATTAAAGTCGTATTTAAGCTAGGAAGGCACCGATAGAATTATGACCTTAATTCATAACCTTAGGTTTCTTGTAAATAGCAAAAGTTTGTCTCTGGTATGGCCCACGGGTGAGAAACCTGACGTTAAATTCTAGGTATTTATGAAAATGCGTTCAGAGAAGATCAAATGAAAATTATTTCGCAGATTGAGGCACGGTGTGTTAATAAAAAAACAATTAGGATTTCAGAATACTCAACTTCTAGTTTAAAAATGTCTTCTCGCTTTGAGAAACTTTAATCCAGACTACATAGTCGAATGATTGGGTAACTTTGATGTTTTGATAAATTAAATAACTTGACGGATAGAGAGACTGGGTAAAACACTGGCGAAGTCTATTACTAACCAGTGCAAGTGAATAAATCCACCTGAGTACTCCCAGGCTTACACCCGCAGTACGAATAGTTTCCCTCGACGTTGTTCAAACAGTAGTCACTGCAGTTGCCGTTGTTGTAGCTGCAGTTTATCTTCTCTGAAGAAACGAATGGCACATTGCAATAGACACATAAAAATCGTCAACTAAATTTCAAACTTTGTACCTTTTCTATCAATAACCGATATAACTATTTCACAAACGCACTCGTAACTTGGAATTGGCGAAGGACTAGTGAATGAGAGAGAAAGAGAGAATATATATGTTTAATAGATCAAAACGCAGCATATATGCCCCTACCATAGAAAATGAAAACAGGCACACGGAAATAGTCAAATTAAAATAGAAAACAAAATATTTTAAAATAAAATTTGAAAAGAAAACAAATAACATCAGTCAAATAAATTAAGCAGAGACAAAAAGTATGCCAGCTTTGAGAACAAGGAGCGTTCTATCTAGTTGATCACAAATTTATCCAGAGTTTTCATGAGCATAGAATCATAAAAGAAGTATCGAAAAGAATGAGACAACGAGAGCGAATAAAACTGAACGGATTTTTTGAATTTCTTAGTCGCTTATCTCTTCAATGTTCAATCAAATACATGTAACAGGTTCAAGGTACTTATTACTTCTTATTAGTCTTCTTACAAGCTCACTGAAGAGCCAGCAAATGACTAATGAGTATATATCTTCTCATAGAGTAAACCCTTACTGAGCCTTAATGTATAAAGCTTAATTCATTAATGAATTATTTAAATAGGCTTAATTGCTTGAAAGGAAATAGGCCTAATTTATCTAAACTAATTAATTAAAATTAAAACAATAAGATTTTTCATTGCTTTCATCAACACACATTATCCTCTTCCTACATATACTTTACATTTGTTTGATCTACATGTGCAATTCCGCTGTAGACTCTAAAGTACAGGAAACGTTTTAACTGCCTTTTTTAACATGATTAACGTTACCAAATAGCAGTCTAGCCGACATTGTCCGCGGTTGAAGAACTTGACGTTAAATCTTCTTTGCACTGCATTGTGTTGTCTACTTACTGACACAAGTGTGATCAATTTTTTGATACCCATCACAGCACGCATACATTGTGGTGTTTAGTCGTACTGCAGACAATTCAAAGCAGCCAATTATTGTCGCGTTTCTGAAATAAAAAGTATAAAATTAAGAATTTGATTATTTAGCTGAAAACGTAACTCTTCTGGAAAATCTGTGAACTCAATCTATAATAGATGCTGTAAAATAATTCAAATAATAACAAAAACTTTGTCGCTAAATAAGGCCCTTCAAAAAATTAAATTTAACTGTAATTTTGGCAGCTTTAAGCATAATATCTAACGATGACCTAATATGCTTTCCTGGATTTTAGATTTGCAAATGAATATATTGCTATGTACTCATTGGTTTGTGACGTATATCATCATAAAGAAGGAGGAATATGAGAAATACTAATTACACATAGTTATACTATATCTACACAAAGTTTTACCCTTTGCTTTCCTCAGTTTTTGCTTAGTCGTTTCTTGCAACATGTGCAGTTAACGGTTGGTCTATTTGTCAATGTTCCGGACACAGCACAGGAACAGTTTCAACAGTGATATTAAAAAGAGAGTTAAAATGAACTTTATAGCATGTTAAATCTTTAAGTAGAGATAATTAGAGATTAATTATCTCTATTAAGGTGATTAGTAAAATGTAGTCAGCTTACGATACGCATCTATTGTCTGAATTGGCATTGGCGTGGCCGCACATGCATGGTTGTTCGCAACAGTATCTGTACGAGCATTGTTTATTGATCACCTGTACCACTACTGGCCTCTGGTCTTTAGGCTTCACCTCACATCTCTCTCTGCGATAACAAGCAAGTAGATGATTTATTTTACATGACTACGTAAAAGCCCAGATACGCGCTTAATTTTTTCTCTCCCTCGTTATTTCTCTCTCTCTCTCTCTCTCTCTGTTTGTCTCTCATACTTAAAAAGTCATCACTCAGGAGAGGGTGCATGTCTGTCTTCCAATCCACATACAGGTTTTCAACAGAAGCTTTGTACCACTTTGTTGTTCGTTCATTACAAAGAGCTCGCAATGCTTCATTTCAGTTTACGAGATAATGAATTCCTTTTATCTTATAATAACAATTGTTTAGCTTTACCTTTTCAAAACTACATTACTACCGTTCATTTCATTTATTCACTTTATTTAGATATATTAAGGGAAAAGAAATATTAATTTCATTGCGATAATGATAATCGATCAGTACCCGTATTCGAGTCATAGATCTCGATCAATTTGTTTAAATTTATACTAGGCGATGTAATTAGTTTAATTCTCAATCAGACGGCAGTTGTCAAGAGGAAGAAATTAGTATTAAATAATTATTATGGATCAAACAAGGGCATATTCTAATCAGCTTGAGTTCCATCCCAAGTCCTTGCTTCCCAGCATTAAATTCGACATCCTTATTGACGCAAAAACTAATTATATTATATGGTTTCGTTCTTTGCTTGCTAATAAGTTTTAGTGGCATCAAATAGACACTTACCCATACCAAGGCAATTCAGGATCCGTCCTGTACACCATTCCATCAAAATGTCCCTTTCCGACCTCACATGGAGTGGACACAAAGTCGCCATCATTGGTTGTAGCCTGGCCGGCTACTAAAGCCGCCTGAACAAGACTCAGCAGGATCAGGGTAAGAGCTGCTACGCGAACATTGTCCATAGTCAAGCCGTGCAGATTTACTTCAGCAATCAATCGCGTCGAAATGCTCAGCAATCAATCCCGACGAATTGCTAAGTATGGAATTGATTTAATTTGGGCACAATAAATAAGTAAAATTCAATTAATCAGTGGTATCCTCGCTCTACACTACGCTCTAGACTGCTCCTCCAGATATCTGGACCTGAGCCTCCAGAGGTTTGGAGTCCACACTTGAATCCTCTAGAATGAGTCAAACAATTCAAGTAAAATATTTAAACATATAGGCGTAGTTTTACCATTAATTATTTCCAAAATAATATATCCTAAAAGACTGAAAATAAATCTTAATTCCAAAATAAGTAATTTTTAAAGTCCTATTTAAGCAGTAAGACTCGAATTTCTTTCGTGATTCACTCATTTTCCATTAATTTTGTAATACCCTGCGGAATTTACAGAGTTAATTGCTAAAAATTACAATGTTGAATTAAAAACTTACAGAGCTCATGGTTAAGTAATAGAAGTGGTTCAATTATCAATTTATTAATTAGCCCTAATGTAATAGCCTAATTACTTCTTGAAGGTTCATTCAGAAAACTAAGTTTTGACTACCGTTAAAAGTGTTATATTCAGATGATGGTTTTAACCATTTAAAATTAATTTATAGTCAATATCACTGGTCGGATAAATTTACACAAAAGTAAGCTGATAAGGTAAAATGAATTTAGTTTAAAAAGTTATAAGTTATAAGTAATAAGTTATAAGTAATAAGTTATAAGTCATAAGTTATAAGTCATAAGTTATAAGTCATAAGTTATAAGTCATAAGTTATAAGTCATAAGTTATAAGTCATAAGTTAAAAGTTAAAAGTTACAAGTCATGTAGCTACTTTTCTCCCGTAAGTCGTTAACTTTGCAGTTAATGACTGTTATAATATTGTAACTGCATTGAAGATCCTTCATAGAATTCTGAATCATTTATGACTCAGTTTAGCCCAGGCATTAGATTAAACGAAAGATGAAAGGACTTGTCATGTAAACAACCTTCTTGAACTTCTAACAAATGCGCTATTTACAGAATTGGTGGCCCTTTCGATATTTTGTCTCGTTTGAAAAACACATACAATGAAGCAAACTTGGAATAGTTTTAAATATAACTCAGTTTTTTTGTAACATGCATGTACACTAACATATTTAACATAGAGAAACTTTAATACTATTTTAGTCTAATCATTAATTGGACACGCTCTGTTAGAAATGACCACAGAAGACTGAATTGGAAGCTAGATTAGCTTTCAAATGATTACTTCACAAGCAAGACAAAATTAGTCATCCATCACTTAAATTTCTGCCAAATTAATGTGTACGGTATCCGTGCATTGGTAATTTATTTGTATTTACTTACTCTGAGCCTCTGATGTTTTGAAAAATATATTTAAAAATATTACAAAAGAACAAATTCGAGAATTTCGCGGCATATTGCCTGCGATATATCGGATGCGATATTATATTTCCTAGCGTTTATGTAACCGAACCAACTGTTTCACTAACGAATGGCTAGGCATGAATATGAAAATTATAATGTGTAGACTTTTTATCTGTTTGAAGCATCAGACCATACCAACACATTTTGGAAAGTCATTTTAACTTTGCAATTTCTAAAGTTCATAGTGTTGTAACGGTTAAAGTCTAGGCGAAACAATCTTCTTATTCTAGTGCACTGTCAAACGGCAGGTCCATTGCATATAACTACTATAAATTTGCTACCAGATCATCCAGCATCCCATGTCTCGGTCTTCCTCTAACTCTTTTCCCTTGCATGAATAATTCTGAAATAATTATGATAATAATTACGAAACAATAAAAATCAATAACACTATTAATAACAACAAAACTACAATTGTAACACTATATACCTGCAGATAGAGAACTAGTCTCTTCGTTGTCAAATCTAAACTAATATTCTGCGCAGTTAAGTTATAAGATGTAGGCTCGTTTTTTGTAGCGTAGAGATCACTGAAGCTTAGCCAACAGGTACTACATGAACAATTGTACATACAGCAGAACTGAAGCACACTGTGCGACACCGGCTATATGCATGGGAGCGCTTCCTGAGAGTTTTCAACTTCTCTACCAAATTATAACACAGCTTTTTTACAGATAAATTTAATAAATGACCCATATCATTAATATTATTAATAACATGTTCGCAAACCTGGTTTACTTTGTCGTAGGTAGAAAAGCCTATTCTGTGCTTATATGCCCTATACAAGATCAACTTTATTATTGATATATAAAGTAAACTTATTTATCAAAGTACAGTTAGTAGCACGTTTACACACATAAAATAAGTTGAAAATACAGTGAGCAGCTGTAAATCTTTACAGATAATATCATAGTTACAAAAATGAATGTTTTACACAATTATTTCAATACTTGCCCTATGGGTCAGGAGTATCCGATTGAGAGTGTCGTTGCAAATAGCTCATGTAGCGCATTAAAAAAGTCTATGGCTTAAATTATCGTTTAAGGTATATTTCTGTATCACAAGGTATGCTATCAGTGATGGTCCGCCTGGCAGTAGAATCTATGACCTTCTGCTTAACATAGCAAATGTGCTATCTACTCGGCCATCACTCGGATACAAAATATATTTGCTTAAGGATTTATCGCATCAAATGTTGGGGGTATAAACTGACATTTATTTTAATTAAAATATAGCAATAGATTAGATAAACGAGAGTTGAAATATCTATTCGAATAAAGTGCAATTGGTTGAATTTTTTCTACTTGTTTTGTAAGATGCACATACTTGTGCTCGATCAACTGTAAATTCATGTATGCTAAATAATGGTTAATTTTAGCTTTTTAAATTGCAAAACTAAAAATTCCAGTACAGTAAGTTGGCTGGCTGCCTTTAAATTTAGATAAATGACATTTAGTTAGAAACAGATATATATATATATATATATATATATATATATATATATATATATACATATAGTAAATATATACATATATAATATGTTATATATGCACATTTATACCTGAGCACTAGAAGTTCTTTGACATTAATTTTGCCATTAATTGAGGATTAGATTTAAATTAAGTTTGCTAAAGAAAATTCTGCTAGCATTCGATGTAACTTCTTTTGCAGTTTTGTAACAATACGAATAAGTTAAATCAAACCATAAACACTAGACTATGTAATATTCAATAACTTCCGCATTGAAAACGCTGTACGTAATCATCAAATAGGCCTATCAAGTTTTTATATGAATTATTATTCACGCTTTACAGCAATAACCATGTATAGGCCTGCCTTGATATTCATTATGTCATCACTTAGACTAGACCTATTCAATACAGGTTACTTGAATTAAAAATATTTTTAATAGGCCTACTGGCTGATCAAATGCACGGTGAAACTGATCTCCGGAAAGTAAAATAAATGCGTTAATATCACCGTCTTTAACTGGTCCTTAACGCTTGTTACGGTTTAGAGGAATAGACAGTGCAATGATGCTCTTCTGAAAATCTTAAAATAAGGAGCTTCAGATGTCCTTCCCATTCTTTTGTGAAAACGGGCGATACCATCATTTCATTAATGGAGCAACGACAGGTGTGAGTCATACAGTTTATTGCATTTATCAATAAAGTGCAAAAGTTCATTTCTGCTGTCTACGGCAACTCTTATATATATATATATATATATATATATATATATATATATATATATATATATATATATATGTATATATATATGGTAAAGTAATATGAATACGAATGGAATGTAATGTATACTTTTTATATATACACACTTATAGAATTATATATATATATATATATATATATAATTATATATAAATTTTGTATAAGCCTATATGGACCAATATACACTGCGAGTCATAAAAAAACATGTGCGCAGTATTTCATCCACAACTTTGACATTTGTGAACCGATTTTGAAAATTGTTTCAGAATTATAAAGTAGAAGAAAAGTATCAATCTTAAATCTAGTTTTTGTGACAATTCCGGTATATTTTAAACAATAACAGACGATTTTACAAACATAGTCTGTCTTTGTTTAAATTTTAAAATGGTGTTTACTAAAGCAGATTAAGAGTTCACAAAAACTTGTACCTCTTAAAAGGTTGTGACTCACATTGGTTGATTGCCAAATTTCCAACAAAAGACTGGATTCTGGGAGGGCCAGATTGCTTATTAAGGAAATTACACCGAAAAGAAGAAAATAAATAACGTGGACGAGTTGAAGCAACGCCTGGTGGGCGTTTGGCAAAACATGAAGCAATCTGTCATTGATAAAGCAATAGATGAGTGGCGCAAGCGTCTCCGAGCTTGTACTCCAGCTAAAGGAGGGCACTTTGAGCATAATTAAGCTTTGACAGTTGACAGTACCAGTATAATACTGCTTATTTCGTTTTTTGTTAAGCCACGGATTTGTAAACATTCTGTAGCGATCGATTTACTTAAACTGAATATTTTCAGTCGCGCATATTTTCAAGCACAGCTTCAACGCAAAAATAATAATTAACAGTCACTTAACGTTATTTTATAGCAAATGTGTTCCTGATTATACCTATGCAAAAACTTTAAAAATCGGTTCACTAATACCACAGTTATGGGCGAAAGACTGTGCACATGTTTTTTTTTACTCACAGTGTATTATATATCGTTATAGATAAGTATACTGTGTGCAGTATAATAATATATCTATATATACCAATGATATATAATAATAATAATAATAATAGAAATAAAGGTTTAAGGGACGAACCTGCAGAAGTAATACTGTAGAAACTGTCAAGAAACTGCGGTTAATGGTATTTCTTTTCTCTCTAGTGCATTGCCTACTGGCAGATCCGAGGCGATGTATACCATGGACCTGCCAGTAGGCAGTGCAATAAGAGAAAAAAATGCAATTGACGCAATATCTTCATAGTTTATGTTGAATTAATTACATTCTTTCATAATCCTGGTAAATGACCCTCAAGTCGTGATGTAACATGCAAAGAAGTGTGCAAAAAAAACATCAATTGTCGCATTTTTATCAATATACCTGGTCCTATTAGTAAGATTGCTATACGATTACAATATAGACCTGATGGTGCATTTCATATTAGCATATGTCTAGATCATGCAAATCACAAGATGAACAAATGAGCTTAAGAAATTGTTAGAATCAATTTCCTCTTCATTATTGAGTTCTTTAGAATTCTATAGAGTTCTATAGAGTTCTCTAGAGTTCTATAGAGTTCTCTAGAGTTCTATAGAGTTCTATATAGTTCTATAGAGTTCTATAAAGTTCTATGAAGTTCTATATAGTTCTATAGAGTTCTATAAAGTTATATAGAGTTCTATGTAGTTCTGTAGAGTTCTATATAGTTCTATAGAGTTATATAACGTTCTATGGAGTTCTATATAGTTCCATAGAGTTCTATGAGATCGAAGCTCTTTCGTTTCCGACTTATTTAGGAATAAAGTTATATAAGCAATTTATTTTTCCAACTTAGTAATAAAGAATTAAAGTATTTCTTTAAATTGAAAATTAAACAATAACAAAAAGTTAATTGTCAAGCAAATAAACAGTGTGACAAAGATGATCACCATTTTGGTGAGTACTATTTAGGATTTCACTAAATCTCAGTTATTTGACACAATTTTTGAAGACGTTCATGCCATATGAACAATGCATTGAGCTTTAGCAAAATTAGTGATTGACTGATTGTAGTTACCTATAACGTTATTAAGATGTCGATGACGAACCAATATTAAAATTTGTAAATACTCTTTTAAATATTTTGACTAGTTAATCAGGCTGTGATAAGCAATTATACATGTTTACTTTGAATACTTAAAAACCCGTTGATTGCTTTTTCTTTTATAGAATTGGAAACTCTAAGTGTAGAGAGAAATGCTATTTACGATTTAATGTTATTACTATGAAAATGGCGACAGGAAGTCTAGTGAATGATGCATCCTTGATCCGTGCAGATGACGCAACAATCCCATCACATGAGTTCGTTCGGACTAATCATTTGGTGCACAATTCTTTAAGAATTTGTCGAATTATAACGACGCTGCAAATCACGATCTTTCTTAAAATAGTTTATAAGTTTATTGGCAGACTTTTATTTTACCTTTTTGTATGTCTAGGCATTATGCCTTAGGGCGTCATTTAATTATAGTGAGCGTTCTAATATTACTCGCAGGCTTTAAAGGATTTGGCTTATTCAATTTATATTGTAAAGTGACGTTAAATGATGCACATTCCATCTATAAGAAGCTGAAAAATTCCATAACAATATGCATGTATAAAATAATTAGTGGCGTTTCTTACATTGAGCTCTCTGAGAAAAGATTTATTTAACATTTATTTATTTATTCATTTATTTTATTCAATCACGTACCATCTCTCCCATAATTTTACCAAGTTTCAGGTCCGAGTCACATGTATCTACTCATATACTGATTTCACAATCCACGCCAACAATTTATAAATAAATCCTTTCACAAAAGACTAAGTCTTGTCTACACCTTAAAGCTGCCTTTGTACCCATTATAGCTTGGGATTAATATAGCTTGTGAAGAAGTTTCCCTTTGTCTTCCTTAGTTCTAGTTATTTCTTTCTTTACGACACATATAATTTATAATCCATCTATTGGCAAAATATATGACAACGATGCTGATAAATTACGATACAACCCCCCCCCCCTCCTCCCCACATAGTACTTTCTAGTGGAAGTGTTTGCATTGAGCTCTCTGTCAAAAGATTTAACATTGAATTGCTCATTGGTAATTAAATGTACATGTTATTTAAGAATGAAAATGAATACAGACTTCAGTTCGACTACCGGGCTAAGTCACTTGACTAGGTACTTAAAAACCTATTGTTTTCCATGATCTGATCTTTATAAAGCTTTATGAATCTGCACATTATTGCGAAAAAGGACAAACAACTTTTTCTTTTTCCGCCCCCCAATATTATACGGTAGAACTACTTGAGTAACTGATATTGCTTCTCGACGTATAGAAATGATATCCACAACACAAATCCATTATTCCATTCAATTACATCGCTCCTATCTTGCGTGGTCGTGACTCATCTATTGCAATATATATAAATCTAAGGAGTAAAAGAATTTAACCCAGATTAAAGACGGGCTGCTCTAGGCACTGTTTTGCCTAAATCTACCAGTGTACTGAGTTGCCGCTTGTTGCCTAATACGCAGTGTCATATACATTGCACGGCCTACATAACGCGCTAGATTTGCGCTAATAATATTTATTTATAAGCTCTGCCTTACCAAATGTCTCTATGGCTCTGCAATAGAGAATTGAGCTGGGTATCTTTAGAAATTTATAACAAAATATTGAGGATTTACATCATTGTTGTGCTCTTTTCATGTGTATAATTGATCAGGTAACCAGGGCCTATCCTTTGTAATATTGAGAACCATATCAGACGATTGTGTGAGCATTATAGTACTTACATAATTGAAGGAGTGCTTGGTTACATTGATAGTTAAGTCAATGGTATTTGATAACGGAGAGTGAAAAATTAGAACTCAGAAATAATAGTATCCGCTGCATTACATAAAGAGCCAAGCAAATACATCATACCCGTATCCCGATTTTGTAAGCTAAACATTTAGTTTCATATTTATTCTTTATTTCAATTAATTTTATTGCCTGTATTGAATTATATTAATTTATTTTTACATAGATAAATTGATATTTTAGATGGTTTAAAGACCCACTCATATGTGGAACTGAAGAGGAAGACGGAAGACAGAGAAGAGTGGAGGCGTCATATACCATGAACCTGCCAGTAGGCAGTGCACTAAGAGAGCGAGCTAAATTGAGATTCTAGAGAAGAAGAAAATGATGATGAAGATGAAAGTGATGAGAATGATGATGATGATGATGATGGTGGTGGATGATGGTGATGATGATGGTGATGATGATGATGATGATGATGATGATGATGATAGCCTATATAAACTAACCTTGTCCATAGCAACAGATTTTATTAGTTTATTGCCGCCATTGAACTTCATAAACGTAAGCCTAATTTGATGTAATCAATGATCAAAGGCTCAGTTGTCATCCTCAAGTTAGGACGCATCGAAATATGATATCTTACCTGGTAATAAAAATATAAAAAAATAGAAATATGGTATCTTACCTGGTAATATATCTTTTCAAACCGTACGGTAGAAAAGATGTCTTAACTGGCCACCTGTAGCTTGCCGTACGGTAGAGTCTATATGATGAGAAGATGGATAGGGACTGATATTTGTTCTCTGGCTTGTCCATCGCTGATGATGCTTGCAGACTGATTAATCAGAAATAGTGAACTAATTGAATACCGGATCCTGATTCTTAATAATTTAAATAAGCGGAAAATGAGAGAAGTCTGTTATTTAAACTTTGGGTCGAATGTAAAAATAAAGCAAGACCCTTATTGCGCTAAATCGAAGTTCAGTTTTCATCTCATTTCTGTTATTTTAGTGTTAAATTATAATTATTAGGCTAATTCAACACGACTAAATATTACCATCCAGCAGAATAACATCCCTTGAAAATTTAGGTTAATAGAAGGTTAAATGCGGATGTAAAAGCGGATTTAAGCAGATTTAAAAGCAGACCTAAAATAATATAAATACCTGACAACAAGACTTTGTGTTAGCATAGCGAAGGACAGAGCACCACAGATAAACTTCTCAATATTATTAAGAAGTCTCTGAATCTTCAATTATTAACATTTCTGCTGGTATTAGATTATAACAAACTTACAAGAAAAACATTTGGAATAAATTTGTGAAACAAAATTTAAATTTATAAAGATGTCTATTGTTCAATTTTATTGAATAGCGAAGTCTATGTAGGCCTACATGTAGGTAACTAACTCAAGTCCCTAACATCGAACGCAATATTGTAGGGCTGAACAAAGGTCAGTCTGATTAAAGCTAATTAGGCCGATAATCACAACATCGTCACTACTGTGCCAGCAAAGTTTACTAAACAAATCAAAGTTAATTCCTAACGAAACATTTCGCAATCCCAGCAGTGGTAAGTTGGATTTTATGTAGTATATTTTGCATTTTATGTATCATTCTTATTTAAATTTTAATTACGTCCTAAATCTTTTAGCAAAACAGAGAGAATGGGTTTGAAACCTAATTTCAATAGCACGCCCGAAATGACGCTTAATTGAAGTGTTTTAGCCATTAAATTTAAATGCAGCAAATTATATTAAACTAATGTCAATTAATTCAGTGTAATTAAAAGTAAGAATGGGCTCTGGTTAAAGTTGATATAAATAATATTTCAAAGGGATTTTAGGCAACACTGTAACTTACAGTCATTCATAGAATATAATGCTGATGCAAAGCATTCATTGATAGTCTAACACATTAGCTTTTACTGGTATATAAAGTAGTACAATATTCAATTTTCGCGCTTATTTCAAGTGATATAATAGTCTGCACTTTAAAATATGAGATACTATTAAATTTTGTTTATAAACTACCTAAATAGCTAGTTATATTTTTTGTTAAGAGTTCGTGACATAATTCATTAGGATTCAGCCCGTGGACCAGTAGGTCATGACTCAAATCTAGGACTCACCCGTCACTGATAACGTTCGAAGTAAAGAACGAATAAACGTTATGAAACAGAAAAAAGTATAAAACGAGCACTAAAATCTGTTAAACCGTTAGATTTTACCTTCATACAAATTTGCAAGTTAGAATCACTTCAGCTACTTCGTGTTCTATTATATTACTATACAATGCTGTTGAGGTAGTTTCCTAAAGTGAGCTGGTCCCTTAATAGAAGGCAAAGCCAGGAATTCATAGTGAGTAATGTGTTGTGTAGTATAAGAATACACTACTAGAATGTTAAATCTGAAAAATATCAGACCAATACATATGCTTTAGTCAATTCACACATCTTAATTATTGTCTCGTGTGCGAATTGCTAATATGTTTCATGCCGATATTATACACTGCACTGTAACGTAATTCTTAAGATAGAGTGCATTGAACTTCAAGTTCTCCAGTGTTAAATGGCATCAGAAATGTATAGTTGTAAAATAAATATGGAAGACTGATAATATACAATGTCTTGTCAACTGAAGTGTTAAATTTCTTATCATAATCATTTTTTCTCCTGATTTGTAGGAATGTTTAACTGCAGAGAAACATGTCTACTGTTGTAAACAACCAGACAATTTTTCCATCAGGAGCACCAGTAATCAATCAAGCACAAATTTCTAACCCTAACATCATTCCTGGATACACGAATAATCGTGGGCAAATTAATAAGGTGTCAATGCAAGTGAGTGATGCCCAGAAAAACAACGTCCTAGCAACGCAGTCTGGCTTTCCTCTGGCAACGCAGCCTGGCGTTCCTGTAGCAACTCAGTCTAGAGCTCCGATGGCCATGCAGAACAACGGAACGGTTGCATTGCAGTCAAATTCTTCCATAGTTACGCAGAACCAGCTGCCCATAGCAACAGAGAAAGCGGAGTACCTTACAATGCAGAGCAATGCTTCAGTAGTAGCTCACAATATGATTTCCATGCAGACTCCTGGAAAGCGTTCTGCAATGTTTCAGAGAAACTCTGGAACCAGTACTGTGTACGCTGCAAAACCACAAGGAATGATGCAACAAAACAATTCACCACAGAATAGCGTCGTCCATCACAACAGTGGTCCAGGCCTAAACTCGAATGCTTCTTCAAATTCCCTACAGAACGTAACCCAAGTTTCAATGGAGCAAAACAAAACTTCGGCGGTATACAGAAACTATGGACAACGTGAATCTGAGATGAATACTGAAGTACCTCAAAATTATGGTACAGCATATCATCAGAATAATGGTTCAATGATACCCAGCCACATTGTTCCCATGCTACAAAATAATAATTCGGTAGTTCAGAACAATAATTCATTTGTACCCAATAATGCTCATTTAGTTCAAAACAATGTTCCTATGTCTCAGGACAATGTTTCGCTTATATCTAAAAACATTGGTATTGGATCTAAATTCGGAACTTCGATGGTTCTTCAAAACAACGCTCCAGCACAATATCAAAATAGCGCTCCGGTGGTATATCAAACTGCATCCTCACCGTCTCAGAACAATGCTCCGGTATATAGTAGCAATGCACCAGTGTATCCTCACAATGCTCCAGTAAATCAGATCAATGCACCAGTGTATCAGAATCATGCTCTAGTAAATCAGCCCAATACATCACTGTACCAGAGCAATGCTCCAGTAAATCAGCTCAATGCACCAGTGTATCACAACAATGCTCCAGTAAATCAGCAAAGTGCTCCAGAATATCTCAACAATTCTTCAGTATCTCACATCAATGCTCCTTTGCATCATAATAATATTTCGCAAACTCAGCGCAATCTTCCAGTTCATCAAACAAATGGTTCTGAATATCAGAACTATGCTCCGGTAAATCCGCACAATCAACCAGTACATCAGAACACTGCGCCAGAGTTTCAGAACAATGCAACAGTAATTCAGCATAATAGTGCAGAATATCAGCATAACGCAGGAGGAGTATATCCTAATAATACACCAGTATATCGGACTAATACACAAGTGCATCATAACGATATTTCTGGAACGCAGTATAATGCTCCGAAATATCAGAACAGTGGTCCTGCGTATCTAAATAATCCCACACTTTACCCTTATAACACTCCTGTAATTCAACAGAATGGAGCTGTTTATAATCATATTGCTCCAGAATCCCAGCACATTACTCATGAATCTCGACAGAATGCTCAATTATACCATAACAATGCTCCAGTGTATCAGAACAATGTTCCAGTTCAACAGAACAATGCTCCATTTCAACAGAACAATGCTCCAGTTCATCAGAACAATGCTCCAGTTCAACAGAGCAATGCTCCAGCGTATCAGAACAATGCTCTAGTTCAAGATAACAATGCTCCAGTTCATCTGAACAATACTCCAACGTATCAGAACAATGCTCCAGTTCATCAGAACAATGCCTCAGTTCGGCAGAACAATGCTCCAGTTCAACAGGACAATGCCCCAATTCAGCAGAAAAATGCTCCAGTTCATCAGAATAACACTCCAGCGTGTCAGAACAATGCTTCAGCGGATCAGAACAATGCTCCAGCGTATCAGAACAATGCTCCAGTTCATCAGACCAACGCTCCAGTTCAACAGAACAATGCTCCAGCGGATCAGAACAATGCTCCAACGTATCAGAATAATGCTTCAGTTCAACAGGACAAAGCTCCAGTTCAGCAGAACTATACACCAATATATCAGAACCATGCTCCAGTATATTCACACAATGCTCCAGTATATCAGCAGAATGCTCTAGTGCATCGCAACAATGCTCCACTACAAGAAAACAATGTTCCAGAGTATCAGAATAGCGCATCAGTATATCAACACAATGCTTCAGTACATCAGAACAATACATTATTATATCAACACAATGCACCAGTACCTTATAACAATGCTCCAGGATATTCAAACAATGCTCCAATACCTTATAGCAATGCTCCAGTATATGAAAACAATGCTCCCGTATATCATAACAATGCTTCTGCACTATATAGCAATGTTCCTGTATATCATAACAATGCTCCAGTATATAATAACAATGTTCCAGTATGTCAGAACTATGTTCCAGTACCAGAGATCGATGACCCTAGGGCACAGAACAATGACCCAGGATGTACTGCTTCTGTTTATCAGTACAATAGACCAGTACCTCGGAATAATCCTCCAGTACCTCAGAATAATCCTCCAGTACTTCATAATAACCCTCCAGTACCTCATAATAATCCTCCAGTACCTCATAATAATCCACCAGTACCTAAGAATAATCCTTCAGTACCTCTAAATAATCCTCCAGTACCAAAGAATGATCCTCCAGTACCTAAGTATAATACTCCAGTACCTCTGAATAATCCTCCAGTACCTCCGAATAATCCTCCAGTACCTACGAATAATCCTCCAGTACCTCTAAATAATCCTCCAGTACCTCTAAATAATCCTCCAGTACCTCAGAATAATCCTCCAGTAAATCTGAATTATCCACTAGTACCTAAGAATAATCCTCCAGTACCTCAGAAAATTGCTTCAATGGGCAACGCTGTAGTATCCCAGAAGAATGATTCAGTACCTCTAAACAATGTTGCAGTAACCCAGAAACAAGTTTCTGTACCTGACAACAACTCTGTATTACCCAAGACCAAGGCTCCTCTACTTCAAAACAATGATATAGTGTCTAATGGCAACGATCCAGTACATCAAAACAAAGATGCAGTACCCAAGATCAACGATCCAGTACCTCAAAGTAAAGATGCAGTACCCAAGAACAATGATCCAGTACCTCAAAGCAAAGCTGCTGTACCCAAGAACAACGATCCAGTACCTCAAAGCAAAGCGGCAGTACCCAAGAACAACGATCCAGTACCTCAAAGCAAAGCTGCAGTACCCAAGAACAGCGATCAAGTACCTCAAAGCAAAGCTGCAGTACCCAAGAACAACGATCCAGTACCTCAAAATAAAGCTGAGATACCCAAAAACAACGATCCAGTACCTCAAAGCAAAGCTGTAGTATCCAAGAACAACAATTCAGTACCTCAAAATAAAGCTGAGATACCCAAAAACAACGATCCAGTACCTCAAAGCAAAGCTGCAGTACCCAAGAACAGCGATCAAGTACCACAAAACAAAGCTGCAGTACCCAAGAACAACGATCCAGTACCTCAAAATAAAGCTGAGATACCCAAAAACAACGATCCAGTACCTCAAAGCAAAGCTGTAGTATCCAAGAACAACAATTCAGTACCTCAAAATAAAGCTGAGATACCCAAAAACAACGATCCAGTACCTCAAAGCAAAGCTGCAGTACCCAAGAACAGCGATCAAGTTCCACAAAACAAAGCTGCAGTACCCAAGAACAACGATCCAGTACCTCAAAATAAAGCTGAGATACCCAAAAACAACGATCCAGTACCTCAAAGCAAAGCTGTAGTATCCAAGAACAACAATTCAGTACCTCAAAATAAAGCTGAGATACCCAAAAACAACGATCCAGTACCTCAAAGCAAAGCTGCAGTACCCAAGAACAACGATTCAGTACCTCAAAACAAAGCTGCAGTACCCAAGAACAACGATTCAGTACCTCAAGGCAAAGCTGCAGAACCCAAGAACAAGGTTCCTCAACCACCGAAAAATGATTCTGCGGTAAACGAAGAGAAGGCAACCCAGAATAAGATGCCAAATGCGATCGTCGCTTCAAACCAGATCAACCATTCTAATACTGTGCAGAGTAAAGCTTCTGCGGCAGCTTCAACCACACCAGATACTCAGCGCAATCCTGCCTCAGTGGTAAGAGCCGCTGCGCAGACCAGTGCTGCAACGCTCAAACAGGACCACGTGACTGAACTAAACAAATCTCACAACGGGATGCTGCCCAATGAAGCTGCCACCAATCAGAACACGAATAAGCAGAGTAAGACTACTGCAAGTAAGACTGCAGGCACCACTACAGGCAACACTACAGGCACCACTACAGGCACCACTACAGGCACTACTACAGGCACTACTACAGGAACCACTGCAAGCAAGACTGTTACCACTACTGCAGGCAACACTACAGGCACCACTACAGGCACCACTACAGGCACTACTACAGGCACCACTACAGGAACCACTGCAAGCAAGACTGTTACCACTACTGCAGGCACCACTACAGGCACTGCAGCATGCAAGACTATAGGCACCACTGCAGGCACCACTGCAAGCAAAACTATAGGCTACACTACAGGCACCACTACAGGCAAGACTGTAAGCACCACTGCAGGCACCACTACAGGCACCACTCCTAGCACCATTGTAAGCACCACAACAAGAACCACTCCAAACACTTGTAGTAACATGACTGCAAGCAGTACGAAGCAGAATGTCGAACAAAAAGCAAAGGAAAAGAATGAAACTGTGATAGCAGAAAAATGTAAATCAACAAATCAAAAGAGTGCGACGGAAAACATTGATATTTTGCCAGTGGATAACAGTAAAGGAATAATTAAAGGTACAAGCAGCATAAATGATAAAGTAAAGGATAGTGTTATGGATAAGGATAAGAACAGTAATAAAGAAAAAGATAAGATCAGTTCTAAAGATAAAGGTAAGGAAATAAACTCAAATGTAGATAAAGATATAGGTAGTTCTAAAGATAAAGATAAAAACATTGGTAAAGATAAAGATAAGATCAGTTCTAAAGATAAAGTAGAAGATAAGAGCAGTTCTAAAGATAAAGTAGAAGATAAGAGCAGTTCTAAAGATAAAGATAAAGATAAAAGCAGCTCTACTGATAAAGTAGAAGATAAAAGCAGTTCTAAAGATAAAGTAGAAGATAAAAGCAGTTCTAAAGTTAAAGTTAAAGTAGAAGATAAAAGCAGTTCTAAAGATAAAGATAAAGACAAGAGCATCTCTAAAGATAAAGCAGAAGATAAGAGCAGTTCTAAAGACAAAGTAGAAGAAAAGAGCAGCTCTAAAGATAAAGATAAAGATAAATGTAGTTCTAAAGATAAAGTACAAGAAAAAAGCAGTTCTAAAAATAAACTAGAAGAAAAGAGCAGCTCTAAAGATAAAGATAAAGATAAGAGCAGTTCTAAAGATAAAGTAGAAGATAAGAACAGCTCTAAAGATAAACTAGAAGAAAAGAGCAGCTCTAAAGATAAAGATAAAGACAAGAGCACCTCTAAAGATAATGCAGAAGATAAGAGCAGTTCTAAAGATAAAGTAGAAGATAAGAACATCTCTAAAGATAAAGATAAAGATAAATGCAGTTCTAAAGATAAACTAGAAGAAAAGAGCAGCTCTAAAGATAAAGACAAGAGCACCTCTAAAGATAATGCAGAAGATAAGAGCAGTTCTAAAGATAAAGATAAAGATAAAGATAAGAGCAGTTCTAAAGATAAAGCAGAAGATAAGAGCAGTACTAAAGACAAAGCAGTAGATAAGAGCAGCTCTAAAGATAAAGATAAGAGCAGTTCTAAAGATAAAGTAGAAGATAAGAGCAGCTCTAAAGATCAAGTAGAAGATAAGAGCAGCTCTAAAGATAAAGATAAGGATAAAGATAAGAGCAGTTCTAAAGATAAAGACAAGAGCAACTCTAAAGTTAAAGCAGAAGATAAAAGCAGTTCTAAAGATAAACTAGACGATAAGAGCAGCTCTAAAGGTGAAAATAAGGATAAAGATAAGAGCAGTTCTAAAGATAAAGACAATAGCAGCTCTA
The DNA here is from genome assembly GCA_905160935.1 of Enchytraeus crypticus. Taxonomy (NCBI): domain Eukaryota; kingdom Metazoa; phylum Annelida; class Clitellata; order Enchytraeida; family Enchytraeidae; genus Enchytraeus; species Enchytraeus crypticus. Next base: position 47,475 of record CAJHZI010000895.1, on the reverse strand, counting down.
AAGATAAAGTAGAAGATAAGAGCAGCTCTAAAGATAAAGTAGAAGATAAGAGCAGCTCTAAAGATAAAGATAAGGATAAAGATAAGAGCAGTTCTAAAGATAAAGACAAGAGCAGCTCTCAAGATAAAGTAGAAGATAAGAGCAGCTCAAAAGATAAAGCAGAAAATAAAAGCAGTTCTAATGATAAAGTCGAAGATAAGAGCAGTTCGAAAGATAAAGTAGAAGATAAAAGTAGCTTTAAAGATAAAGTAGAAGATAAAAGCAGTTCTAAAGATAAAGATAAAGATAAGAGCAGTTCTAAAGATATAGCAGAAGATAAGAGCAGCTCTAAAGATCAAGATAAGAGCAGTTCTAAAGATAAAGATAAGAGCAGTTCTAAAGATAAAGCAGAAGATAAAAGCAGTTCTAAAGATAAAGATAAGAGCAGTCCTATAGATAAAGATAAGAGCAGTTCTATAGATAAAGATAAGAACAGCTCTAAAGATAAAGATAAGAGCAGTTCTAAAGATAAAGCAGAAGATAAAAGCAGTTCTAAAGATAAAGATAAGAGCAGTCCTATAGATAAAGATAAGAGCAGTTCTATAGATAAAGATAAGAACAGCTCTAAAGATAAAGATAAGAGCAGTTCTAAAGATAAAGCAGAAGATAAAAGCAGTTCTAAAGATAAAGATAAGAGCAGTCCTGTAGATAAAGATAAGAGCAGTTCTATAGATAAAGATAAGAGCAGTTCTAAAGATAAAGTAGAAGATAAGAGCAGTTCTAAAGTAGACGATAAGGGCCGCTCTAAAGATAAAGATAAGGATAATACCAATTCTAAAGATAAAGCCTGTGTTAAGAATGAAGTAAAGATTAAGGAACAGCAGAAGAATGATAACAAGGGTGTTATTATTGGAGAGAAAACCGTTGACCTGAAACAAAACGATAACAAGAGAGAAGCATCAGAGGTAAAGGGCAGTAAAGCTGTGGTCGTCACATGCATGGCTGAATGTGAAATAAAAAATGCGAACAAAGAAAGTAAAGATGCCGGAAAGAATAAAGTTAACGAAACTAAGAACAATGGAAATATTGACATCAAGGACGGCAAATCTAAGGGCACTGACGAAACAATTAAAAAATTAAAAGTCACAGAGAAAGAAAACAATGCTGAAAAAGACGACGCAAATTTGGAAAAGCAGAAGATTGCCAGTAAAGAAAAGGAAGGGGGAAAAAACCCGACCAAATTGCTGTCAGACGAGTCAAAGGAAAACAAAAGCGGAATGAAGGATGGGGATAAGGCTCTTCTAAATCAGTCTTCTACTACAGGTAAATGCCATTTCTTATTCAACCAAAAATTTATTAAAGCTAGTAAAGCTAGTAGCTGGTAAATAGTATAGCTGATCCTCTCCTAGAAGCCGAACATAATAGTAGACATAGTTTTCTCTGTATTTCCTTTTTGTATTGTATTGAAGTTCAGGTTAGATGAAGCGGTCTGTGCACAATAAGTTATAAAAATCTCATCAGAAACTGAATTTTGAAGTTTTTAAATAAGAAACTTAAATACTTGAATGCCTGAAAGGGTTCAATAAGTTTTCATATTTCTAACGTCATGATGCAGTAAATGACAATTTTCTACTTAATGTTTAATCATCATCGGTTCCTTGCGTTCTGTACAGAACATAGGGCGCAACATTCCTCCATTCGTTTCTCTCTCTCTCTCTCTCTCTCTTAGTGCACTACCTACTGGCAGATCCATGGTATATAAAGCCTCCACTCTTCTCTGTCTTCCGCCTTTCTCTTCATTTCCACATATGAGTGGGTCTTTAAATCATCTAACATAACCAATCTCGGCCTGCCCCTGCCTCTTTTTCCTCCCATTCTACCTTCTATGACTGTCATTCGTTTCTATCATCAGCAATCTTCACAGCGTCTTCCCATGAAATGTTTAATACTCTCAAATCCTTGCTGATTGTATTTAGCCATTTAGACCTATAGTACTTCTATAGGTCTGATAATGTTTAATAATGTATACTAAAATACAGTATATTACTCTTTAGCATATTACTTACTATTACTAGTATATTACTTTATAGTACATTACCATTTACTAGTATATTACTTTATGGCATATTACTTACTATTAGTATTTACAAGTATATAACTATATAGTATATATTATTTTCCATTTAGGCTACTAGTATATTAATTTATGGCATTTACTTACTATTAGTATCTACAAGTATATAGCCATATAGTATGTTACTTTCCATTCAGTAGTATAGGCCTATTACTCAAAAATCCATCTCCACTCCCACTCGCAACTTTTTCAAATAAGATTTTAATAAGTGCCTATGTAAATTAATTATATGGAGTTTTCAGAGCTGAATCTTAGTTTTCATATGATGTGACGTAGACCGTAGTTATAGCATAAGCCTAGAAGATACTTTAAGTTAGCGTATCCTTCTTAGATGTTATCGCTGAAATTCTGGACACCTAAAGCTGATCTTAAACTATCGATAATCATGAGGAAAACCAAACACTAAACGGCATTTCTAAATTCAATGAAAAGGTACTTTTAGCGATGTTTATCACTTTTCCGTTATATTATTTTCATTGCTATGTTTGATAAATTTAACCATATTCTTGTGCCTACTGTATCCTAAGATCTCGAAACAAAATTTGCATAATAAACGAACAGAAAAGCTCGTTAGATATTTTAACATATTAAAATATTTCTCTTTCTCTTTATGATCACACTGCGCTCTAACCTCTGGCTGCATAGAATTTCCTGCACACTCTACTAGAGACGTCTTCAAAGTCTCTTTGGGTAATAACAGTAAGTTTAATTTTCTCTTGATTGTATTCTCATTTATATTATATTATTGTAAATTCGTTTATCTGTCTTTACAGAGAAGCAAACTTCTAATTCAACTGCCTCAAAATCAACTTCTGAACCAACTACGAACGCCAAACCAGCCGATTCTGCTGTCAAAGCAACCAATGCTTCAGCCGCACCTGTGTCTACTGCAGCTGTTTCAGCTATTCCAACTGCTGCCACTAAGACAACTTCTGAAGAAGCTACTGTTAAAAGTACTAAACCAGCTGATTCCGCTGACAAAACATCTAAAGCCTCTGCCGCAGCTGTGTCTACTGAAGCTGGTTCAGCTGCTTCAAAAGCCACAAATGAGACATCTTCCGTACCAACAGCTGTTACACTTACCAAAGCAACTGACGCAACTGTCATATCTGTGTCTACCGCAGCTGCCCAAACTTCTGCTTCAGCTGTTACAATAACTATTACCGCTGCACCCACATCTTCTTTACCTGCTGCTAGCTCAGATGCCACAGCCTGCGCAGCTGCGGCAACAGCTGGAATGGGACCAGATGCAATAGCTGAGGCCACGTCCCTGTGGACCAGTAAGAGGGACGAAGCTGTTCAGCTGAGGATGAGTCAGGAAGGTCCTCTGTCAACTCGTCCCATCTCAATCATATCAGCCTTCCAGGAGACCGTCAGCAAGTATCCAAACCATCTGGCACTCGGTATGTTGATAAACTGAGATTTTTTATTGATGTTTAAGTGCAAGTGACTGAGCGCCTGATTAATCACAAACATTAAGTTATTTGATTTTTTCTTATTATCATTGAACTTGATTTATTTCCCTTTATCTTTGGACTGGCTTTCCGGATTTTGGAACTTGTACCGTTTTCTTACTTCTTTTTTTTTATTTGTCTCAAGAGTGCTCGATGTTCTCATGGACGACAATAGCATTCTAATTGTTGTTAATTAAACATTTCTAGCATCAGCTTATTCAATATTTTTCTATTCTAAATTTATGTATGTTACAATGTATTGTTAGAATTTACAAACATCTCTCCTCGTTATCGTCGTATAGAATCTTTATCTCAAACAATAACAGTTCCATTTGATTGATAGCGTCTGTTTCTTGCGTTTTGTTCTTTTGAATATTTCATGAAAGTTTTATTCTATATTTGAATACATTTGCCTTGTATAGTATAGTTGTTTAGAATCTCTGGTTGTGTGTACGTAGTAAAGGGATAGCTAACCACTTTCCCCGTGCATTTGCAAACTTGTAGTAAGTAAACAAACTTTGTCCTTTTTGGACCTTCTTTATTCTCATCGGCTTGGATTTGTTTCAATATTACTCGATGTTGTCCTGAAACACAGTAACACTCGAATTATTGTTATGATATGAAGGTCCTGATTTTTCCAAAATTTGTTAATATTTTTAATTACAAAATTGCAGCTTCTAAGTGTGAAGGCGCCTGGACGTCAATTACGTACCGGGTGTATTATGACACTGTTTGGAAGGCGGCCAAGGCTTTCGTACATGTATGAGCATTCTTGTTATAATATGCTTGTAAATTGTATCACCGGCATAATAATTGAATACATGCAGTATAAACGCGTAAGCCAATCATATTATATTATATGTAGACTATTGCCTTGCCATAGTCCGCCAATGGAAATTTTGTGATAACAATATGCTACATGTACAAAAAGTTTTATTGTTATCTACATATTTTTTTAAACAATTAGCATTTAAAATTAAATAATGATATGCCCGGAACTTTTAGTGTGCGTCAAGATCGCTGATGTCACAACCTCCTCGTCTAACAGCATCAAAACTTCTTCATTAGGCCTCTCTACAGTATTGGATTAGTGATCAGAAGTGAAGAGTTTCAATGTATAATATTTTCAATATTATGCCGTCATCATCATCAACATATTCCCTTGAATCCCAGATTAACTGAAGTCAGGATTAGAAATATTTTTAGCAATAACTGAAGGAAAGGCGCTCACCACCAACCGAACGCTAATTCTTACATTGGTTTGGATCTTAGTGCCTTGTCGCCTCTTACGGCACGTGCAGTCCACGGTTGGTCTATTTTTCAGCAGCATGGATACAACACGGCTAATTTTCAATGTTATATAGGATATTTTACAATATTATGCATTTTTTAATCTACACTATTTCAATATTATACAGTATTTTTAACTTCACTTTCAATGCACATGTATAGTTTAAGTGTCCATATACATTTAAGCTTCATTTAATTAATTATATTTCTAATATTAATATTAAGTAGTATTTGCTGATTCCAAAGGAAAATGTCTTACAAAGATTTATTGTCTCTCTCTCTCTCTCTCTCTCTTTCTCACTTTCTCTGTCTCTGTCTCTCTCCGCTTCTATTAATCTTGAAAGCTATCGGCTGATGAAATCTGTCATAAACGTCAAAATTAAATATACATATGGTGTGTATTCAATATTTGTCAAATGCAGCTCGGTCTGCAGCCATATCACGGTGTAGGAATTCTTGGTTTCAATTCTCCAGAATGGTTTATTTCTAATTTCGCAGCTATATTTGCTGGGTATGTTCAAAATTGTATATATCTTTTGTACAATCAATATATAGCATCGTAGGCCTATATAATGTGCCACCTATTGACACACTGATAGAGAATATCTTTCATGAGAGTCAGCTCTCGAAACTGCTCATCATACATCGAAACGTTGATGCCACCACAAAGAATTTGCTTCATTAGCCCTTAATCTAGAGTTTAGCTCTGGCAATGCTACTTTTGGATCACTATTTCTGACTGTCTTTCTCATTTATGTGTGAGATTCTCCTACAGCGACTGATGTTTACGTAGGCCTATAGTTTATTCTTCACTGACCCGGATTCAGCTATTAGGCCTGCTCATATAAAAGCTGGAATTTAGTTTAATGTTTTATTCTAGACGACAGGCGAGTTGCCCGAGATCCAGTTTCTGAATTGACATGAGTTTTGCTTGAGTCTTTTAAATGAGCATTGAAGCTGAGCGTATTGTTGATCACAGTAAGTACTTACAGTTATTTACAAACACCTCAGAAGTATGCTGCTATTATTACTAATCATCTTCATCATCTTCCCGTGATTCTCAGTTTAGCTAGAGTCGGGATAATATTTGCGAATCTTAAATTACTCCTGACGAGAGATTTCGTTCTGGATAGCCCTTCAGGACTTCCTCAACCGTATCGAGCGCGAATAAGTTAACCTTGAGGTTATTCCTTTTATATGATTTTCTAGCAATTTCTGAAGCCTAGTCGCTCACCAACCGAATACCCTTTCTGACGTTGGTTTGGATCTTAGTGCTTTGTCGCCCTTTACGACACGGGCAAACCAGGGTTGTTCTATTCTTCAGCAACGCGGGCACAATACTGGTAAAATATTTTAATTCTCTATATTAAAATATTTTAATTCTTTAGAGTATTAGTTTATTCTGCTAATGTGCTTTTTTATATATATATAATACATTTTAACAGAGGTCTATCTACAGGAATATACAGCACCAACTCTCCAGAAGCCTGTTGCTTTGTTGCCAAGAACGCTAAATGCAACATCATCGTTGTCGAGGATGACTCACAACTGCAGAAGATTCTCACTGTCCGCTCTCAGCTGCCAGACCTCAAGGCTATAGTTCAGTATCAAGGAAGGTTAAAGGAAATCTATCCAAACGTTTATACGGTAAGAATCCCATAGGAAGCTCTTGGACGGATATAAAATTTTAATTTTACTTTAAAAGACAAACATTTGAGTAGAAATTACAAAATTAGTGAAATTGCTTATAACCCATGGCAAGTGAAACTGGACGGTTGTATGATAGGAATTAGTAATGGGCAGAAAAGTCAAGTAACCAACAACAACAACAACAACCACTAGGTGAGCGCATTTTGCCGAAATCCTTAAACTTAAAGTGAACTTAATGGAGCGGTGCTAAGGAGTGATAATTTAGGCTTATGAATCACCTGTGATCCTTCGAGTGCCCTCTTTTCAGAACAGGTTTAGGAGTTACCTACAAGAGACGTAATAGTTAAACCAATCATTTAATAAAATGAAGATAAGATCGAGTCTTCCATTATCAAACTATGAAGGAGGTTGTAATATATGCGTGTACTATTGGGTTCTTCATTCGATTCTATGTACATAATATTAGTTTCGGTTACGTTTTGATTTTCAGTGGAGCGATTTTTTGGCCTTGGCCTCCGCGGTTGATGATGAGGTACTGAAGAAACGCATGGGCCAGCAGTCAGTCAACAAATGCTGCTGTCTAATTTATACGGTAATCTAATCTTATATCTATGCGGTAATGTAATCTAATCTAAACAGCAATATAACATAATCTATTCGGTAATTTATTATAATCTAATCCATACGATAATCTAATCAAATCTATGCGGTAATCTAGTCTCACCTATGCGGTAATCTAATCTAATCTATATGGCAATCTAATCTACAACATGTATACGGTAATCTAATCTATACGGTAATCTAATCTAATCAATATGGTAATCTTATCTAATCTAATCTATACGGTAATCTAATCTAATCAATATGGTAATCTAATCTAATCAATATGGTAATCTAATCTATACGGTAATCTAATCTATACGGTAATCTAATCTATACGGTAATCTTATCTAATCTAATCAATGCGGTAATCTTATCTAATCTAATCTATACGGTAATCTTATCTAATCTAATCAATGCGGTAATCTTATCTAATCTAATCAATACGGTAATATTATCTAATCTAATCAATACGGTAATCTTATCTAATCTAATCAATACGGTAATATTATCTAATCTAATCAATACGGTAATCTTATCTAATCTAATCAATGCGGTAATCTTATCTAATCTAATCAATACGGTAATATTATCTAATCTAATCAATACGGTAATCTTATCTAATCTAATCAATGAAGTAATCTTATCTAATCTAATCAATGCGGTAATCTTATCTAATCTAATCAATACGGTAATCTTATCTAATCAATACGGTAATCTTATCTAATCTAATCAATGCGGTAATCTTATCTAATCTAATCAATACAGTAATCTTATCTAATCTAATCAATACGGTATGTAGCATTTACTGTCTCTGATATCGACGTCGGCAATGAGATGAACTTAAATACATCGTAGTATTGTATCATAGATTTGCATAAATTCATCTTAATAAGCATTGCTAGTTTACTATTTGTAGTTTATGTTTCGGGTTTATCTGAAGCATAACTTAAAGTTAGGTTGTAATAAAACAGATGATCAATATAGTGCAGCAATATTAAATTTATGTATAGAATTCACTGAATAAAGATAATTAGAAATTAAGATTATTCTATAGAAAAGAATTTATTCATTTCTCTTCTCCTATGAGTTAGATTGCAAAAATAAATGAAAAACATTGAATGCTGTCTGTAACTGATAACGTCAAGAAACACTGCTTCCTTATCTTTACTAAATCATAAAGAGTAGGACTAGATCCTATTATTTGAAATGGCTAGTTTTCAAGTATAAAATAAGTTATCTTTTAATACAAAGAATTCCAATTTTAGCGTAATTGAATGTTCAAAATTTGTGAAATATGTGAACAGTATACAAGCGTAAAAAATCAGTCTCCAATGCAGCCTAATGCAAACTTCAAGCAGTCGAAATGAGAATTTGTCGTATATTTATAAAGCTGCCTTATCGCCTACATATTGCTTCACGCTACTGCCAAGCTTTCTCCAAGTAATCTTTCATGAGGCAAACATGTTAACCTTTATGCTGCATTCTTGCTACTAATGAGCTGCTTCCAATGTACCTCCTCGTTGCCTACTTTTTGCCGCTATTTTGCCTCCATGCTGCCTTCATTCTGCCTTCGTAGTGCCTCCATGATTTCTCTTTGTAGATTGCGTTAATTATTGAAGATAAGATATACTAGTGTATATAGAAGTGGAATTAGCTGGTTTGGGCCCTTTATTTAAAACAGTTTTATCAGCCTCTCTATATGCCTAACTTCTATTTTCAGTCCGGCACAACAGGAAATCCTAAAGGAGTCATGCTGAGCCACGATAATGTATGTAATAAACTGTTTATTCTCATCGCTATAAAAACGATTAAATCAATATTGAAAGTTCAATCAATAGCGTAAATCTAATCAAATGTTTATCTGATAAATAACTAATTAAATGTTGTGGTTTTTATATAACGTCGCCAAGGTGCTGAAAGAATATTTCTCCAGCTTTTGTTACAATAAAAATTTGCGAATGCAAGTTGTTAATACAATTTTCGTTTTAGAACTTGTTTTACTATGAATATATCAATGAAATTTTAGAATTGAAATATGAATTGTTCTGTATAGTAACGTTATTTTCGCGCTAATAATTAATTGTATGTTGATTAATTGAATCCATGAACTTATAGAATAATCCTATCTAGTCGAAGATCTTAAGAACTTTTCAATAAGTATGTGTAGCTAAACTAATTAAATGTAAATAATAAAGCAATAAAAATAATAATCTATTTTCGTTGCTGTAGGTTATCCAAAAATATGTCAATTAATTGACTTGAGATGACATTATCACGTTATGCTTCAATTGACCAATAGCTAATATTGACCACTCTCTTCTCTCTCTCTCTCTCTCTCTCTCTCTCTCTCTCGCTCTCTCTCTCTCTCTCTCTCGCTGTCTCTCTCTCTCTCTCTCTCTCTCTCTCTCTCAGTGCACTGCCTACTATTGACATTCTATTGACCAACAGAATGTCTTAATAGCGTAGGGGTAACGTCATGAAATTTTAAATAACAGATCCTGAGGAAAATTGAACCCCGTGGGTTCGAATCCAGGCCGTGATGATCTGAGAGTAAAATCTCAGACATTCACTAGACTGCATGGCTACACGGAAAATGGAATAAATTGCCTAAAGGTTTAAACATGTGGTATTAAAAAGTGATAGATATCAACATAGTTTATCATTTCTCTATAATGCGTGCTTACTTTTTTTAGCTAATATGGACGGCAAGGATGGCCGGTCAGACGGTTGGACTCAACACTAAGGCGGAGACCCTGGTCAGCTACCTCCCGCTCAGTCACATAGCGGCCCAGATCCTGGACATGTACATACCGCTTCTCCATGCCGCATCCGTGTTCTTCGCTCAACCGGATGCTTTCAAGGTCAGTACGGACTTGCATCGCTTTTTATCTCAACGTGTGATTTATTATTGGCGACACAGTCGGGAGGTAGTGAAATAGACTGTCGTTGATTGTTAATTAAGGCTTTGTTAATTAAAGTTAATTAAATAGAAAGCTAAACGAACTTATTTTAATTTATTTCGTAAGCCAATGAAAGAGTGCCATAATAGTTCCGGACTAAAGTTTGAAGATGACCCCAATTCTAAATGATTGCAATATACAGGTTACTAAGTGGTTTATTCGACGTTGAGACCACCAATCCTTTCCTAAACGGCCCCGCCTAATCATATACATTATCGGGTGCTTTATCTTTTCAAAATTTTATAAATCTTTAGCACTTACTTGAAATTTCCTAATTATTTTCTATTAAGAGACCACCATTGATATAAATGGACCGTTGTTATTCCAATATGTTATTACTCTCTGAACGACTAGATTGATAGTCGAACCCAGATCAATATTTATTTTTAAATGCCCAGTGCTTTACCGGAGCAACTCAGCGGGTTTATTAAACGAGGCACAACTCCTGTAAGATATAGACATTTTAAAGTTTCATTTATGTTGTGGTCATTTAAATTGTGTACAGTAATTTGTTTATGTTTCATGAAATTCTAAACTAAAATTAAATTACCACATGTTTGTAGCTAATACTTTTAATTTAAGATTTAATCCAGTAGCGATAATGTGACCTCTAATCTATTCTATTTACTATTTATAATCTATTTCAATAATCTCTTTACAATCCTAGCGACCTATACGTGACAGATTACTGTTGTCATGTTTTAAACAAAACTTTAGTGTTTCTTCGATCTCCTTCTTTCTTTGTTTACTGCGGTGGTCAGCTCGATAGGGTACTTAAATACCCTCTCTGATGGCCGTGGTGAGTAAATTTTAGTTTCTGTTTGATGCTACATATATTGATTCTCACTTTTGTCTGCTGATTTATCTGTTTTCACAATTATTTGTCGATGTTTGATGAATTTCTAAATAAACATATGTACTATACTACTACTACCTCTTACACGGTCCACTTCACTGTTTGGACGTGTATGTCGCTGATATGCTCAGGGAACCTTGGTCGAGACTCTGAAGGAAGTTCGTCCCACGGCTTTCCTCGGAGTACCTCGGGTGTGGGAGAAGATTCAGACGAAGATTGAGGCGGGGGTGAGGAGGGGAGGGTTCTTCAAACATTTAATCATGAGGTGGGCTAGAGATGTGGGTCAGGAGAGAAATCTCTCGAAAATGAACGGGTTTGCTTAATATCTGCACGGATTTATACTTTAAATTCAGTTGAGATTTGATTCCATGTAAAACTTGATCTTACATATGTTAATTTCTTTTATGTAGTACATTTACTCTCAGTCTGTAAATGATCGCATTTGCTCTCTTGCAAAATAATTTATACAATGGCTTTGTTGGGAAGTGATCATAATTAAATTTACATTTTAACGTTATATTGGAAAGTACATGGATATTTAAACGTTTGAAAATTAGTCAATTAATGGTTAACGGGTCAGTAACCGCTGATCGATTGATTGATTGATCGAATGATTGATTTATCGAATGATTGATCCATTAATTGATCGATCGATCGATCGATTGATTGATTGATAGGTGATTAGCGATTAATTGATCATTAACCTCTCATCCTAGATTTGCTCATTGACTTTCTGTCCAAATGATTGAACCCGCACCTTACAGCAAGATATGCATCAGTTGTGTATTTAATCTTCCTTTTATGTAAGACATAATTATTTAACGACTGAACAGCACTTTTTACCCACGTTAACTGCCTGGAGCCCATCAGAACATTGTATAAATCACATGACTGTAAAATATGATACATAGACTGAATTTGACCACAGTCGCATCACTATGTGGATGGTTTGTTGCAGCTACTCCACTTCTGTTTCACATCTGCCGTAGCTTTAACGACATTTCCCATCGCTCATACACACTAAATTATTTACAACTATCTACTTATTTAACACTATAAACAAATGTAAAAATAGATGATATTTGTAAAATAGTATCAAATGGATGATTGTTTCGCACCAATTACGAGTTAAATATTTATAAACGTTTCATATCAAACATTAATTAATCATATGTTTTATACATCATCGCACGTTATACTGTATTGAATGATAAATGCTTTATGGGCAGCAGCATCTTCTACAACTGCCTGTCTAGGTTATGTACGAAATTTAGATAATTTGGCGTTCATTTGTAAGTAGCTATCAGATTTACATTCAGAAAATTCCAGACATATCTGTAAATACATTCTATTAGATGTTTCTTAGATAGCGAGAGTATATCTAAGGACTGACTAACAGGAAATTTTGTTTCTCTTCTCATATCATAGTCATCCATTCGAGCTATTCCTAGTATAAAATGGCCTCGGAACTTTCTAGGCCCTGCGCAAATAACGACTTTGGCGATTATACAGTTATTGTTGTTGTTGCTTTTTAAAGGAGAGATAGCTTGCCGGTGACATGGGGACTTGCTAACCTGCTTGTCTTCAAGAAGGTCAAACTGGCTCTGGGATTGGACCGCTGCAGGATTTGTATGACAGCTGCAGCTCCTATTCCAGTGGAATCCCTCATGTTCTTCACCAGTATCGACATTCCTCTCATGGAAATATACGGCATGAGCGAGACATCAGGTTCCTATATATATTGAATGACTCCAAATATCGCGGAGCTGTATTAAATCAGATATTCGTCTATTTTAGTATCTAAATGCACCTAAGGACGGAATGCTGCTTTGAATTATATATTATGCTAAATATTCAATAGTGTTTACTCTATTTGCTTGTTAGAATGTCACTAATTAATTTTACATATATTATTCAAATCGGTTTTTATATTCATATACGCATTAAGATATACAGGGTGAGTAAAATATGATTACACCTGCATAAAGTATGAATATCTCGGGCTATTGTTAATAGTTTCCAATAAAACGTTTACCAATTAATAAAAGACTAATTTCGGATGGGGTGGCCAATTTTCATCCATTTTGGCACATAGATTGGCCAGTTATGCAAGTTTCAGCAGAGCATCCCCCCATTTTTACCTAAAAATGGCTTTTGCTACAACAGTAAGGGCAGATTGCACTTCATAGACGAGAAGGTAAAGGTGAACTCTCACTAGTATGTCAATACTTTGCTTCCGGAGCGGTCTGATGATTACTATGCTCTTATACCAAATGGTTTCATCTTTCAGCAGAATGGTGCTCCGGCTCATGCATCTCATCATGCACAAATGGATCAGCTAGAGAAATCCGGATTTCCTTAAGAAGAATGAATGACCTCCAAACTCTCCCGATCTAAATCCTCTGGATTACTGTGTCTAGGGATTACTGTGTACCGTGATTAATGCTGCATCTCTATCAGAAACACCTGTCGAAGCCTAAAACAAGACAGAACTGCAGGAAGTGCTATAATCAATCTGGGAGAGAGTGCCTCAAGCTGGAATCAACAGGGTTGTCCTAGCGTTCCGAAAGGAACTGCAAGGACTGCAGTCCTGCGTATCGGAGGGAAGAAAGCATATCGAATAGTCAGCAATGCTAGCAGATACAAATGATTCTTTCTGAACCACTACAACGGGCCTTTTCATAGAGAAAATAAAATTAAAATTAAATATAATTTATATTTACAGTACATTAAAAAATGAGGGTTGCTTTGCTGAAACTCGCATAACTGGCCAATCTATGTACCAAAATGGATGAAAATTGGTCACCCCTTCCGAAATTAGTCCTTTCGTAATTGGTAAAAGTTTTTTTGGAAAATATTAACAATACCCGAAGATATTCAAACTTTTTGCAGGTGTAATTATTATTTTACTCACTCTGTAATTGTAAAGTATTATAAATTGATTGTATAATGATTCTAATCAAGTAGAAAAACATAGCCAATGCTTGTACTTGTAGTTGTATGAGTATGGCCATACTGTACAAAGTAGCTTTATTGTGCATTGTAGCTATACGATATACCGTATATACATCTAAGTTCCTTATTATCCTTCTGTCTCACTCATTTCGCAACCTCTATGTCACTCTTTTCGCAACCTCTTTATCACTCTTTTCGCAACGTCTTTATCACTCTTTTCGCAACCTCTTTATCACTCTTTTCGCAATAAATATTATATGTTGATGGTAAACTCAAACTAAATAAATATGAAATAAAGTAGACATCATATCTTGCTGGTGACTGATTATATAAACTTTGTCAATATGTACATGAGCAATCCTATGACAGTCGAATGAATACATGACCGATGTAGAACGGAGATGCGGCTGTGTATATGAGTGGCGTCAGAAAGCTGATGATAAAAATTGGTTTCAATTTGAATATCGTCAAATTCGAACACATTTACTCAACGCTTCAACCACAATGATCGATCGTCTTTTCTGCATGATTATCCAGTACTGTATTATATTTTATTTTAATAAAGGAATGCAGCTTTGAACTGAATTCCCGGATTTTTGATCGCACCGTTCATTGACCCCTCTGATCATCGGTTTTGATTCCATAGCGCTCAAAGTTGTCACGAACAACAGTAGCACTCTAATGATGCTATTACCGTTGTAGTAGTTGCACAATATTATATGTTTACTTATTTAATTTGTATACAAATCCCATTGCAATTTACAGTGCTATGTTATTGTTGCTTAGGTCCACATACAATCAATACTCCGAGGAATTGGAGATTTGGCAGCATAGGATCAGCAATGCAAGGAGCTGCAGTAGAGATTGCCCCTATCAACCTGCAGAGAGAAGGGGGTGAAGTGAGTTTAAGCGTTACTTATACAAATAACTGCATGATTTGTCTCTCCGTTTCTTTTGCTTCATCATCATCAGTTCCTTGCGTTCTGTACAGAACATAAAGGCGGCAACATTCCTCCATTCGTTTCTATCATCAGCAATCTTCACAGCGTCTTCCCATGAAATGTTTAATGCTTTCAAATCCTTGTTGATCGTATTTAGCTAGGTACTTCTAGGTCTGATTTATGTTTAATAATGTATACTAAAATACAGTATATTACTCTTTAGCTGCGTGGGTTTTACCTGATATCATCATTAGACGACAAAACGGGGATTTGCGATCATTACTATGGTTATATGTTAATAGGTCTGCATGAGCGGAAGAAATATCTTCATGGGATATTTAGATGAAATGGAGAAAACGATGGAGACTTTTACCGTGAATGGATTTATACGTTCCGGAGATCTTGGAAAAGTGGACGACCGTGGCTTTTATTACATTACTGGACGGATAAAGGGTTTGTAGTTACTAGATCCTTGACTTTCTGCTCTATACGAGTGTTGCTCTGTGCTTTCCAGACATCCCCAATAGAATCGTTAAATGACGAATAATTCATTAATTTATACTTCTTACGATTGCTTTACAACAGTTCTAGGTGTTATATTATTGATCCAAAGTTTACATTCTATGGTAGCGAAATGTTTGCTATATGTCGCTAAAAGCCTAAAACTATTTATTAAACCGCATTTAATAATTTATTGGATACAAATATACATAAACCTAGTTCGTTTCTGACTTTAAGTCAATTCTCCTGAGTTTTATATTTGCTCAGTTTCGATTTAGTTCACTTTAATTTTTGGAATCTTCATTAGGCTATCTTCAGCATTAACTTTATTTTGTCTATGGTTTGGATGTTTTGTGGTTTCCTCCATTTTAGGGTCTTTAGTATTCTGTAGCATGGAAGTCAATTAGTAAACGAATTTTAATTTTACTCTTAGTAGTTGCACTGACTGTATTGCCTCAGAGATCTTAGGCTCCTGTGGTAAACCTTTTCCCAGTCATTATTTGTTTAATTCCTAGCTTAAGTATTTTATATTTACTCTTATTGTGACAAATAAAATAAAATAATTCCAGTGTTCTTCCCATCATTGACTCGAGTGAATTTGAAGCGTATTATGAAATTCCAAAGAGCTAGGGCATCGTGAGGAGTATGGGAATGATGGGGCATCACAAGTCACAACCGGCCGCTCTGGATAGTTGGAAAGCTTAGGCTTTACCAGTGTCTAGAGAGAGTACATGTACAGACTGGTGCAAAAAAATAATAAACCCCTAGCGAAATCTCAATAACTTTAAGAAAACTCAAAATATCTCTACAAAATTTTCGGACCTTCTAGGGGAGGAATTTCTGCGTATATCCTGCAAATATGATGAAAATATTTTCATTAGTTACGAAATTACAGCATTTCTACGAGAAAAGTGCTAAAATCAATTTTAACAAAACTTTTTGAAATGTCAGTCGTTCCTTTTAAAGAAAATAACGACCATGAAAAGGCCGCTTACTTAAGTGATGGAGTTTAAACCTGCACTACATTGCTAGCTACTCCAACATAAGATGCCTAAAATTCGTTCTTATGTTAAAATTATTCCTAAATTTTAAAAAAATGTCCGGTACGTATGTTTAAAAAAGCCCTGTTAAAATTGATTTTAACATTTTTTTCGAAGAAACGCTGTGTTTTGGTTACTTCGGAATATATTTTCACCAAATTTGCAGAATATGTGTAGAAATTCCTCCTCTGGAATCCCCGAAAATTTTGTAAAACTATTTTGAGTTTTGTCCAAGTTATTAAGACTTTTGGTAAAAAAGCCTTGTTAAAACTGATTTTGCACCTTTTTCGTAGAAAAGCTGTAATATTTCTCCTGCTCAATAGATTTTCATCAAATTTGCTAGATATACGCAAAAATTCCTCCACTAGAAGCTCCGTAAATTTCGTAGAGAAATTTTGAGTTTTCTTAAAGTTATTGAGATTTCGCTAGGGGATTATTATTTTTTTCCCCAGTCTGTAGTTCTGCCGTCTTGCGAATGAAACAATGAAATGTCTTAAAATAAATGTTAACATCAACAATATTTAACAAATCATAAATCATAAATCAATTTAAAAATTGCAAATTGAAATTGAAACTTGGAAGCAAAATTGAAATAGAATAAATGAGTGGGAAGATGAAATTTGCTTTAACCGGAAAATATTATGAGAATTTCTATGGCTTATTTCAAAGCTTATAAATTTAAAAGTTACATTATAACGGTTTTTCTGATAGGCTTAAATATTCAATGAACAATTAATTAATAATAATTAATGAACAATGATAATTAATTAATGTACAATGTTAAATTCTTTTTTGTGTAGAGTTACTGATAACTGCTGGAGGAGAGAACGTGGCTCCCGTGCCCATAGAAGACTCAGTCAAAGCGGCTCTGCCGTGCGTCAGTAACTGTATACTAGTGGGGGACAGGAAAAAATTCCTGTCAGTGCTTATTACATTGAAGGTATTATTTCTTTAAACAATTTTACTATAACAGATATACTTTATTTTTATTCTATTTAATTTACTCTTAAAACCGTCAGTGCTTCTCACATTAAAGATGTTATTTTTTAAATCGTTTTATTATAACAAGTTTATTTTATTTTTATTCTGTTTAGTTTACATTTAATGCCAAA
>CAJHZI010000895.1:0-25000 GCA_905160935.1 Enchytraeus crypticus | reverse complement strand
TATCAGCCCAAGTCTCACGGTTAGATAGAGCATATGTTATGAATATGAAGATAATGGAGTTGAGATAGTGTCGAATCATTGAGCAAGGGTGGAGAAACAACTAGGCCTAATGATTTACTTACTTATCACGTGACGCATGTGACCTCAATATATTCTATATGGAAAATAGATCAACTCCAATGCAAAGGATTTGTATTTGATTTATCGCTTGGATTGCAAGTCCTTGTATATGTAGGTTTAACGTCAAGGTCTGAAAGGCTTCTCTTCAAGGCGGCAGGTGTACCGGTGCCCTTGAAAGGTGAACGTCCTAGATTTTATTGATCAGATCTATCGTGCATTGATACCAAAACCACAGGAACAGCCTTTTAAAAGTTCACGCTGTTACCTAACGCTTTTAAACACTATTAAGGCATTCAATGATTCAAGTTGATAGCACACTTGTTTCTATGGCACAAGGCAACGTGATCTGAAAACGGTTGGACTGCCTCTGATAGTTTCGCAGTGGTACAGATCCGAACGTTACACTAAGTTTCAGAGCCTTCTCTTCCTCGTAGAGATTAGAATGTCGTAAAAGCTTCAATTTTAATTCATCTAATTATTAAAATATATTTAAGATCCCGACACTGACATCATCCATGTATGAGGCAATGTACGTACCTTTATTATTATTATTATTATTATTATTGTTATTATTATTATTATTGTTATTATTATTATTATTATTATTGTTATTATTATTATTATTGTTATTATTATTATTGTTATTGTTATTTAATTAAAAGAAAGATTATTATTATTTTTCTTTTAAATGCCCTGGGCTGTATAATGCCCTGGGCTAAAATATAAGATAAAAAAGACTTTATTTAATTAAAAGAAAGATGAAAATTTTTTTTAAATAGTTCCTCTACGCAATAAATAATAATAATAATAATAATAATAATAGTTCCTTATTATTGTTATTATTTGATTTTAAAAAAGATTATTATTATTATTAATATTATTATTATTATTATTATTATCTTATAAATAATTTACTAAATTTTGTGAACTGATTTTTAGGCCTGGTCAGAGAATTATCAACTGATCCCAACATTTATTAGAATACCTAACTTAAATGAAAATTTATAATTTTTTTATTCTGAATTTTTCTACTCAAACTCAAACGCAAAATATAGTTAAACGGAAGCAATTTTACCCCCAATTCCCCACCCGTCACACTCATCCTTATATCACCACCCCTCACACCCCTCTCCACTCACACCCACTCGAGCTTGTAGTTTCCCCTTTCTTCGTCACGCGTCGTTTTTAAGAGCCTTACTTTTCTTCAGCCCATGTTCGTTATAGATAGGATTGGTTCAATTGATCTGTTTCTATCTGGGGTGCTGTTTGGACGTCCCTAACATCACCCATGGATGAGGAAACGGACGTTAATCCTTTTTATAATTATTAATTTTTCTATTTTTATAATTTATATTATCTTTTTACTAATAGCCGATAACAGTTAAGATTTATATGATAAGACTAAGATCGGGATTTAGCGCAATAGCGCAAACAATTTAGCTACGCGTCAATCGAACGAAGTTATGCTATGTCGCGTCCGGTCTGTACGTCGTGGGTGACCACCTTTGAAGACCCAGTGTTGACAGCTTTGAATGAAAAACATCCCGAAGGTGTTAGAAGGTCGCGCAGACAAAAGGCAATGATTACTAATAACCACGAAGAGGGAAGAGAGAATAACGAATGCAACAAAAATAGCAACTAAGAAAGGAAATTTGGTAAATACATGCGGTTGTCATGTATGCAACGACACGATCAAAAAACTTTAAAATGAAGCACAGTTACTTCAACAATATCAAGCTAAATGCACACAACACTATTTTAAGTAAAAGATAATGAAAGCCGAGGATAGAATTAATTGAAAGAATTATTTGCCATTTGGACTGTCCGTTAGGCGGTTCAATGATATATAAAATTTAGCTTCAAGCAGGTCACTATATAGAGATTTAACGATAATTTTATGCATCTACTATACTCATACTTTCAAAGCCTATTCACGACGTTGGTTTAACAGACCTGACATTATGTAATGTCGATATGATCACAAAAGATATTTATGTAATATAAGAAAATGTTAGACCTGCTTTGATCATTCCATGGAGTGACTGGTGCTTAACTGATTTAATGATTCCAGAGATTCTTACATCAGTTATGCTCCTCGGCTTGTAAGCCAGTGAACATTAATATTTACCGCCATTGGTCTGGGGGGTATGGGGGGATATTTAAAGCCATGAATCCTTGTTTGTACAGAGTGACTGATTCAATGTCTTGTACTCAATTTCGACTGATCAATAAAATCTTAAATTCAAATCTCACACAAGCCTTTAGAAACTAAACTGCGATAAATAAAATCTTTAATAAATTGTAAGAAATCTTTAGGGATAGTTTACTATCTCGTGTGATTTATGCGATGAGATTTCTGCGAAAGATCTCAAATGCTACGGTTCTTTTTAGAACTAATAATAATAATTTAGTAACGGCTCTTTTCAGAGACAATATAAATCAAATCAGACACGCACTACATGTAAGTTGCGTGATTAACTAACGTCTACAGCATTGCATACGGCTGTCATGTTAAGAACACTTATTTGGTATATATTTTTATTATTTGGGTTTTGGTATATACACCCCGATCGCTATAATTTAATAACCGTTGTAGGTATCATCAACAAATTTCATATACATAATAACTGAATATAACATTTAGTTAAATTTGCGTACTTCAAGCCTGAGATATATATATATATAACTGTCAAACTTGTATTTTTTCTGGGCTACAGTGCATATCTACCGTAATTTAATATTTTTCAATCCTTAAGTAATACTCTCCCCGTGTTGTGCTCGGGTGTGGTTGGACCACTGCAGAATAGGCAACCGCAAACAATCTTCCGCGTGTACGTAAGAGGCGACCAAAGGCACGAGCTGAGGATGGCCAGAGGGGACCCACCTCACCATGAAATACTTTCCCCTAGGATTAAATAGTAATTAATCCACCTAACTGAGGAAGGCAACGTGACACCACCTCAGAAGCCATGCTTTCCCAAGATATGGGCTACATTTTAGATTTTACTTTTAGATCTAAGTTTGAGACCTAACTTTTAACTAAGTCTTTTTAACATTAAAATTAACAAAGATTTTTTAAAATAACTAAGATTTTTTAAGATTTAACTTTTGAACTAAGTATATGATCTAACTTTTAGATCTTAGGAGTGCTCTTATGGAGCGAGAAAGCAGACTTTGATGAATATGTACTTTGAACCTGCCATTAGCAGTGCACTGAAGAGATAGAGAGTGCAAATTTAAGTAGTTTCATTTAAGCAGTGCCGAATAAAGTGCAAATGTTGAAGCATGAACTAAAATTATATTACTGTGTGGTAATATAATGCTACTGCTGTGATTCAAATCATAAGGCGCGTATATCATAATACAAATCAGTCCTGCTTCAGTGAATTGTTAGGATGACTTCTTTTTGAATGTACTAGCCATAAGTAAATAACAGCAAAAACAGAGCATATTACGAAGTTTCTGATGCATTCGCATATTTTCATAGTTTAATGAACATTTCAGCGATCAATTTGATCCTACTGGAGATCACTACATTAGCGTATCTCGATATTACTAGTCATTAGAATAATCCTATTTAGGTGATTTTAAAAATGTCTTACATAAAATATGTCATAAATAAATGTAGCCCTATTTATGACATATTTATCGTAAAGCTGCTGTAGTCTAGACACAAAGCAACAACACGTAGCAATATTGTGTGCATTCTGCTAATGATTTACAGTTGATAATTCCAACATTAATGTGCAAATTATGCAATTTTAATTTATGGAACCAAGGTGTAACACTATACTGTATGCATGTTACATATCGCTATTGTAGCGCCACTGACTTAAATACAATCAGCAGTCAATTAACAGCCAAGTGTCAATTGTTGCACATACTACACACCATTCTCACATTACTGTCAATTTATTCATTTACCAGGTGCCCACAAGTCAAAACTTATCTAATATACAGTATATATATATATATATATATATATATATATATATATATATATATGTATGTATGTATATATATATATATATATACTGTATATATTTATATATAAACTATGACAAATATTTGAGAAAAAATACTTAATAATTATTCCTGATCATTATTTTCACTTAATATTCAGGCAACATAATAGTTACAGATTGATTCTTCTCTCTCTCTCTCTCTCGCTCTAGTGTTCTACTAGTAGCTGGTCAAAGATACAGATATCTATTCACATGTGGATTTTTTATCCTTAAGAGCACTTCATCAATTATTTTTCTTTCAAAGAACGTTTTGGCCTTATTCACCCTTTAATGGAGCTTGGGAAAAATTTGACTTCTAAGCTGATTTCCCTTTGTTTTCCTCCGTTTTTTGCTTAGAGGCCTCTTTGACTCGTGTAGTTAACAGATGGTCTATTCTTTAGTCTCCCGTAGCGACACGAGGAGATAAAACTTAAAAATAATTTAAAATATTTATTAATTCAACAAATCGGCAATAATTATTCTGCGCCCCTGCCTCATTGTAGGGAAAGATTACGTCATAATCTTTCATTTCTATCCTTGTCATTACAATGATTGAACTAAGCTCAGTAATTTAGTTTCGTTTGCTTTTAATTGTTGTTTTTAATGATTATGCATACCGGTCATAATTGCACCCTTGACTGCAATTTTCAGCAGTGATTAAAATCGATTATATGGCGTTCAGTTTCGAACAATGTTATAAAACTGACCCTTGCACGAGATGTTCAGGCTATAATTAAACTTCGTATAGGTAAACCCACCCTATGATTCTAACAGTGGTGTTTAAAATTAAATTAGGCTTATAATTAAATTATATGTATTTTACAAGCTTACATAAAACGTAAAGGTAAGAAAAAATGAACTTAACTTTCGATATATATGTAGTGTTATGTAAGTTCAATTTCAGAATTTTCAGCATTATTTATAAATGAGTAACTAAATGAAGAGTGTTATTTAATTTGCCCAATTGTTATTAATTTAATTGATAATAATATCGAGCTTAGAATATTCAGTCTATTGACAATAATTTTATGGCGGTCTTTTAACCGTAGCAGCATATTTAGTGAAATAATAAAAGTGTCATCACTTGCAAAGCCATAATTTCAATGTTAATGATCTTATATATAATTAACAAGACATATAATCGATCCATTTAAATAATTTTAGGAACTTAATTCCAATTTAAACATTTTATGCTAGTTCGTTAGTTAAAATAACAAATTTTAAAGATGGGCCATTTATGCGAATATTATTTCGTTAAACTCTTTAGAAGTTTAGAAAAACTGTTTACTAAATGAAGCTGTTAACTCAGCATTGGTTTCTATCTTTCATAGACTGAGCAATTGTTTTAAAACAATAATTATCAAATCCGATATATTTATAAATGAGTCACTCCCATGTTAGAATGTCATTTCTCTCTTGCCTCAGTTTTCATTTCCTACCTATTTTTCGCTCTCTCTCTCTCTCTCCCTTGATCTTTCTTGTTATTTCTGTTTTTCTATCTCTCTTTTTCTCTCTCCCTCTCTCTCCCTTTTTTATCTCTCTATCTTTATCACTATTGCTGTTTCTCTTTATTCCGTCAAACCACACACATTACAATGGTGCAATAAATTCCTCAAAGTGTGCGCAACCTTCTTCTACTCAGGTGTATAATATTTGACTAATACAACAGTTATTGGTGTTGAAACTCCTGTTTAAATTGGTTAATTACATAGTCGTGCAGCGTGTAATTTGTAGTTGAACTATTGATGTTTCATTGGTGCTGCAAGTCCTACGCGTGACCAAACACTGGACAAAGACATCAAAGAAACAAGTATCAGTTAGCGACCACCGGTAGCTTGCAAGACACTGAGATGCGAATGAGCGCTTGAATGGGCCGTGGCTTGGGTAACAACAGGTACATCAAAGTCGTAAAATCAACCACCGTTTCTTTATTCAGCACTCAATCTGATACCGCTCGATCTCAATGGAGAAGCGTTCATAGATAAGCCAATCAATCGGATCTAACTGTAGCAGGACTAGTATTTAAGCCACTGAAATCTCAGTTTAGGTACATTCTTTTGCTCAATCGAGACTTAGAATATTCAATAAAAGTTTAAGAGTAGTATATGCTGTGATTTACCTGTATATTAAAATTCGAAACAGTTAGAAAAGAGAAGTATTCGATCATTCAGTTACACGAAGTGAAAAGAACACAGCAGTTCAGCAAATATTTTCCCGTTTTTAGTTAAAGTTTAGTTAAGCATCGCTAAGAAAATGATCAGAAATCTAAGGATTATTTCTTTTAGTTTCTTCATTCAGATGACAGTGTGGAATTCTGCGGATGGAATATCTTGGCTGTAAGTATCGTGACTGGACTTCTGTTTTATGTGATGTTATGAGAAAACTTTATCCGAAACTTAACTAAGACTAAATTAAGACTTAAATTAAATTAAATTAATATAATTAAATAAATTTAAACGATTAACTTTAATTTAATTGAAATTTTTATTTAAATACTTAATTAAATTAAGATTTAAATTAAAGACTTAATTAAGAGTAGATAATCCTACCTATACTTCGGCTCTTTTAAAATATTAAATAAATTCATCAGTTGACAGTTAACATGGATCCGATTAAGTATAATTACCAAAACGGTTTTATCTATACAGAAAAGTAACTATTTCATAAATAATTTTGTAGAATTCCAGTTGTATAATTAGAATATATTGCGGTAATATATTTAAGTGTAGCGTCGGCTGAAATTTCAGTTAAAACGTAAATGGATCCGCAATTTAATTGACGTTTAAGTGAAAGAAAAAGAGAGAAAGATAGAGATAGATAGATAGATTGATAGATGGATAGATAGATAGATAGATAGATCTATCAAGTCTACTGGGAAAGAATATGACACTGTAAGATAATGAAAATATAATCTAAGATATTGAATGATCTCTGCAAGAGACCAATTTCTTATTCGCGAATGTTATAAAGTTTCATAGCTGTAGAATTAATCGCTTACATAGCTGTAGAATTAAATAGCGACTAGTAATTTCTCATCAGAACTTTTATGTAAACTTAGTCTAAAACACAGATGGTGAACTTAATTTAATTTTTAGTTTCTGTAAGACTACATAAGCTAAGAATTAATGACTACTGGATTTAAATTTTTTATCGGCATCTATTAGCTCGGTTGAGACAACAGAGCGCTTTGTTATTTGTCCAGCCGTTGTAACATCTCTCAGTATAACATCTCTCAGTATATGTCTCTCAGCATTAAACTGCGAACGTAATCAATTAACTGTAAGTTAACGATTGAACAATGAGTTAAATAGTCTATGCATAGTTGTGCATTTAATCGTTGAGATTGTATAGTAAGTTAGCATTTGGAACCAAACAACGAACTGACTCGTTATATATATATATATATATATATATATATATATATATATATGTATATTATATATATAATATACATGTATATTATATATATAATATACATATCTATTAGGATTTATACCGAACTAATTAGACACTAGTATTCCTGCACTACTTAATACTATTCATTGAACTGATGACTGTTGTAATGCGCAGATCTATAGCCTCGGTGTCTAGTGACTTGTCTCAGCTGAGAGAGTCACGTGACTGTGCCAGACTATCTGGGTTCAACTCTCGGCAGACCACTGTGTGTGGCAGGAACCTGGAGCTGATGACGGCAGTGAGAGAGGGAGCTCAGAGAGCCATCGAAGAGTGTCAGTATCAGTTCCGTCAATCCAGGTGGAACTGTCCCGTGGATGTCAACTCCGTCAACGTGTTCGGTCAAATACGGGGATCAGGTAAGAATGCGGATTAGCTTTTCTTTCAGCTTTATTTTACTATTAACGTATTGTAGTTTACTACTCTCACCTTAACGTGTCAGATCCTTGAATAGCCCATTTAAAATGCCTTAATAGACTGATATTAAGATAAAATTAATCAAAGTGTTAGACATCTCGGTTTCCTCTATGGAAAGCACTTAAATTAAAAGGCAAACACAGGGTTTGAACCCTTCGTCTATTTATCCACAGTATGCCATCATACCTACGAGCTATTGGCTCAGTCAATTTTACGTTATGTAATGTTTACTTTAGTTTGACAAATTTATGATCAATCGCACAGTAAGAAATCTCTGGTGAATCCTTGGGTTCATGAATGTTAGAGAAATCGTTTCAAGTGTCACGTCGCCGACAAACAAGGCTAGACATATCATAGATATATATTCTCAACTGTTGTAATGATAATTCTTAGTTTAACGATTAATAGAACTGAATTAGCACGATTTCTAAATTTTTGATATTGACCAGCTGGTCTTCAGACTTCAAAATCATCATTATTATTATCTTAAAGTCCGATATATAAAAATCTTTAATTATTGACATAAGATATATCAAATTAATTAATTACTTGAAGCTTTTTCGCTTGTAAGAACTAAAAGGTTTCACAAGGGATTTTGATATATTTTGTACATGTTAATAGCGTCCAAAGAAGAGGCGTTCGTTTACGCCATCTCGTCAGCAGGCATGTCCCATGCTGTTACCAAGGCTTGCTCTTCCGGGAGTTTAGCAGGATGTGGGTGTGACAGTTCAGAGTCCGGCACAACGGAGGCAGGATTCAAGTGGGCCGGATGTTCGGATAACACAGACTTCGGCGTTGCCTTCACGCAGAACTTCATTGACTCCGAGGAAGTATATGAAAGTGGTAGCAGTGTCGCCAGAGAGAAGTTACTATTGAATCTGCATAACAATCAGGCTGGACTAAAAGTATGTTACAGACTGCACTTTACGCAATAATTATTAACATTATTTAAATGATCTATTGCAGTTATTTGTAGTGGTAACGTGCATCTGCC
The DNA here is from genome assembly GCA_905160935.1 of Enchytraeus crypticus. NCBI lineage: Eukaryota > Metazoa > Annelida > Clitellata > Enchytraeida > Enchytraeidae > Enchytraeus > Enchytraeus crypticus. The sequence goes on along the minus strand of CAJHZI010000895.1, from coordinate 16,012 downwards.
TAATACTGATAGTAACAGTTGTAAATTTATTTGATCATTTTTACTTACCCGTTTTGTGTCCGGTGTGCTGAAGAATAGACTAACCGTAAACTGAAAGTGTCGTAAAAGGCGACAAAGCACTAAGATCCAACCCAACGTCAGAGACGGCATTCGATTAGCGAGCGCCTAGACTCCTGAAATTGCTACAAAAGTTTATAAAACCCGACCCTAGCTAAACTGGGATTCAGGGGAAGATGTTGATGAGTTGTAAATTTAAAATATCGTATTATGGACTAACATATATAGTCGCTACGCCGATTGTGGTATTATACTACCAGGCTAATGGACTTCACTGTACATTCAGCGTTACTGTGGCTTTTAGCTTAGAGCAGCGCTTTATACATATACTTATTATTACTATCTGTTATGGACCACTTGAAAAGTCGTTTGCAGATAAACGTTCATTACTTTGGAATTATATATGTGAAGTATCTTAAATGCTGGTTTCCTCGAGCTACGCTGACTTAACAATCTTATATCCTTGACCTATTTTAAAACAATTAACAATTTATTTAATTAATTAATTAGTTGTAAGCTTTTTCAGTTGATTATCTATGATTGTTTTAGCAACTCGAGTCCAACCTGCAGACGAAGTGTAAGTGTCACGGTGTGTCTGGAAGCTGTGAGATCAAGACCTGCTACAAAGCCCTTCCTGACTTCAGACCCATCGGTGACGCCATCAAAGCGCGCTATGAGGCCGCTCTCAAAGTACAAACGCTCGTCGCTGACGGCCACTACGACCCAGCCCCAAATGTTTTGACAACAACAACAACCCGAACAGCAAGTCGAATATCCAGCAAACGATCAAGTCGGCGAACAGCGAAACTACACCAACGAACAACACAGCCATCAAAGCCTGAGAGTGACACGGATTTACTGGACGCTTCAGTAAGAAAGACTCGGGAAGCAGATGAAGTGAAGAAACATGTGGTAACATTACAGCAGATGCTGAATCAACAAGTAAATGCGCTAAATCTCGTTTATATAAAGGATTCGCCGTCCTACTGCGAGAGTAACGTTGAGTTTGGGGCCCAAGGCACGACGGGCAGGCTGTGTGATGCCTCGCTGGGTGCAGGGGTGGAGGGCAGCTGTGAGGTGTTGTGTTGTGGGAGAGGTCACGTGACGAGGGTTAGGACTGTGAGAGAGAGGTGTAGGTGTAAGTTTGTCTACTGCTGTCAAGTGCAGTGCGAGACTTGCACGCGCACAGTAGAGGAACATATCTGCAGATAGATTGTGTTGATAGCTGTAGATTGGTTAAACTATCTTTAACTAGGATATACTATCTTCAGATAGACGAAGAAAGTATCTGAATATAGCTTATGCCAGTTGTACAGTATATAGGTTATACTATCTTCGGCTAGGATATACCATCTGCAGATAGATGAAGAAAATATCTGTAGAAAAGCTTAAATCTGCAGATAGATCATGCCACCGTCAGATAGTACATGTATATTCTATCACTGTAGTGCATCTGTAGATACACAATGCTTACCAGAGGTGCTAAACACTGACTTTGAATTGTACATACTAAAGGTAGATAGAGTATACCATCTTGGCTAGACTTTCTTTATAAGAATGTAAAGTATCTCAAGACACTATACCGCTATTTACCCATCTTTTAAACTATATGTAGAAGGATATGTTATCCTTTGAAAGGCTATATTATCTACAGTTAAGATATACCTCAGCAGATAGGATACGCCATCTATAAATAAGATGTACAATATAATATTGCGCATAGTTCTGTAAATAGTTTTATGGGTTAACTGATCTAGTCAATTTCACGCTTGCTTACTACTTGTAAAAACACGAGTTCGAATCTGAACAGGACTGTCTTCGGTAGTAGAGAAGACAATTAGACACAATTCAGCATTGTGTCTCTTATTGATGTATGTGAGAATTTGTGTGTGAAAACGTGTGAACATTTATCTGTGAGTTAAGTGTGCGAATGTTGTGCTGAGAACAGATTGAATGCTTGTGACAATTAGTGATGCTTTTATGTTGAATATTTGTATTATAATGTGGACATATAGTTATTTCCATTTTCTCTACTCGCTTTTTTTGTCGAATTAAAATGGTTAAAATTAACTGTGTGAAATGGAGTCTGTTTGCATATAGTGTATATTTTAACTAATTTGTTAGAAGATAAAATGCACACAATAATATCTATCACTGAAAATATATCTTTTTATGTAGTGTATTGAAGAGATTTATATAATTAATTACGCTACATTTTTAGATTAGAAGTCTTTATTGTGTCTTGGCGGAGCTATTAGAAATGAGAATTGGCACAGCGTCACACCATAGTGGTGCTTAGATTGTGTGCAGTAACGGATATACGCCAAAAGACCATGTATAAATATATGCGAAACCAATGAACGTGTCACATTCCTGCATCAACTGTGGGGTCGCATTTCATAGCACCGAAACAATTGTTGCGCAGAGATGAATATGTATGCCATTCTGCCTGATCTGACCCAATAAGATTTATATTTAAAGTGACGTTAAACTGTAGAGCGTGGTAACGCGTAAAAAGAGACAAAGAAAACCTAATCAGTAATATGGGCCTAAATCTATTAAGTATAAAAAACTAAAGCGCTATTGCCCACAAATCGACTGACAGTTAACTGATTCAGTTGATGCAGAATTCGTTGATTCATCATGGGTTAGCTGTTCCAAACCTAGGCCAAATTATTTGATGTAAGAAAGGCATTGAAGACATAATATTTATTTCATTCTTTTTCTCTCGATTTCTCTCTCTCTCTCCTTCTCAGTGAACTGCCTTTAACATCATTAACACCTCTCTCCAACATATTCTCATCTTCTGATTTTTTGTTCAAGCCAACTTATCATACATACTGCATTAATAACATATGACTACCTTATCAAAGAATCTAGCATCTTAAGAACTCCGTTGTTCTCTTAACTTCTAACCCTCTTCTTCAATATTTTTCTATACTCGTGTGACGCCTTGATTGTCAAGGTCGAACAGCTTAACTAATAGAAAATAAGTGAACTTATAAATTAGATTTTAACTCTATGACTTAGATTTTAACAAAATAAGAAGCTATAGGCTGAGCGTCATATTGTCATAATATTTATATAAATTTCCTTAATCGATATACGTAAATTTTGGCTCTGTCAAATTTTGGCCAGGATTAATTCTCGGCGAGCATATAATATATTGAAATTTTATCGCTACATACACATTTACAATGCCTAAATATTAACGTCCATAACAGCTTTGGCACAAAATCCACTTAAAATTTCTGGAAGGTATAAATTTCGCCGTATTGTTTCTAAGTTCTAATTAAAACAACTTTTTATATATTAGAAATGTCTGTATAGGCCTATTGAGTTTTTTTTAGAGTTATAGGGTACATTGCTAGAACTTCCGACTAAGGATTGAGAGGTTCGCGTTCAAATCCAGGCTCAGTTAAAAGAGCCCATTTTTCCTAGACGTGTGCAGTTTTGCACATCTAGTGTATTAATAATAATTGTCATTGATCTACTTATCAATTAATTCATTTAATCATATATTTTGATCTGCTATTAATTTTTTTACACACTGGGTCAGACGCGATCCTGTGCCATAAGTTAAAATTTTTATGAACGTAAGTATATAGGCCTATCGCTCGATTAATTAGCCTTTTCTTAGTAAGACTAGATCTGCTAATTTGACAAATTCTCACACATGATGGCTAATTGTAAAGTTATGTGGAAACAATAATAAAAATAAAGATGTTGAAGAGGTTTTGCACAGGTGACCAGCAGTAGACGTAAAAGAAATTCTCAGGTTCCCTGCCTATTAATCAATTATATTATTACGCAAAGGCTAATAGTATAATTGTACGATGTTATCATTTGTTTTTTGCTCTACTCTACAAATCTACTTTTGACAAACCATAGCTATAATTAAGATTTAAATATTGCAATCAATATTAGTTTTTAAATTTTTTAATCACGACAATTTTTTAAACACGAGTAGAATTTCTATAAATGGTAAATACTGTTTATCAAACCGCTCTCATTCATAGACAATTCAAGAAATAGAAGTAAAACAGACGTACTAGGCCTATATATTAACAGTAATTATAGCTGAGTCGCGAAAGCAATATAAATAGATTCTACCAGAGAGAGCTTATATTAAAATCACATCATACGCATGCAACGAATGAAATATTAAAGATATATTCAAAGGCAAAATATGTACACATTTTCATGTGTATACACAATTTCATAGCTATCTTGCTTTTACAAACAAATCAAATGGGTCTGCAGTGAGGCTGCCAGAAAAGCTAGGAGCGCCATCTTACGGGTAACCTAATGAAAAAAAAGAATATCGAAACGCTATTCCCGACTGGCCACTATGGCATGCGTAAACCTCTAAAGCGTCATCGATTTCAAGATAATATTATATTGAAAAAATTATAGGCCTATATGTATTAAATAAATAAGCTTAAGAGGATGCTAAACGGTTAATGAATGTGTACCGTAATGTACAATCTAGTCAATTTGGCTAATTCTAACCTCTTAGATCACGACTTTTTCAGTTTCCTATACAAAAGTCAAAGTAAACAAGTCAGGTCGGCGATAAGGTGATCACACATCTAATAATACTACCACTGATGCTATAAGATCTATTCCTGTCATTCTAATGCTTAGAAATTCTACAAACTCATACAAATGAATCATGAGACACAACTATACAGCGTCAGATACACTGAATAGTCTGCAGTTTTGAACGATATTATGCAGCTGTATCTTAAGAATTATGGTTCCGCGTGTGATTACAAATAAAAAAGTAAAATGAAAGCTAATCAAGTCAGACAGTGCATGAAGTAGGTAGCTTTCACAAAAACGATATTAATATTTTAGTGGTGGAGAAAAAACGTCGTGTAAGGCGCAAAAACAATTCCTCTAAAAAAGTGCAAAATTGTGCCATTAACCTTCATATAAATGTATGTCGTGTTCTTGCAATGATTTTACAAAGCAACTGGTTAAAATATGCATAAAATCTGACGAAGAAATACGTTGAATGCATTTTATTGTTTTGGTCATTTGAGACAATATGTTACATTTTATTAACTCAAATGTGCAATATAAGATAATGTACATTGTATAGAGATGTGTAAATGATGTGTAAATGTAGATGTGTAAATCACTATCTATATACAGCGCCCAATATTCCTAAATATATGCCTATATATATATATATATATATATATATATATATATATATATATATATATATATATATACGTATAAATATATAGATATATATATATATATACACGTATATATATACGTGTATATATTTATTATATATAAATATATATATTATATATATATATATATATACATAAATATACATATGCATATGTATACCAGAGCCCGATATTCCAAAGTTAAACATTGATATTTTCACAAAAAATTGAAGATTCGGATAACTGTTTTAGTAATCAAGTCTTACCTAGCTATGATGTTACAGTCATTACGAATATATTTAAAAGCATTTATTATAAAGTAAAATCATGAGCAAATACGTGCATATTTAAAAATTGTATACGTATATCATATGAAGGATTTTGAGGATTTTATGCATGAATTGCAATATTACTTTAGTTGTTAGTCGATAAAATGTGCTAGTTTCTTTTAAAAAAACATAGCTATAAAACACACATGCACATGTAAATATGCAAAACATACACGGATTAAAACAGCAATAGAACAGATTATAACGAACATTGACAAAGTTAAGGCAGTAGAGATATTAATAAAGGCACATGACTGGAGCCACTGGCGATGCTGGTAACACATCCGACTGCGGATCATTAGGTGCGTGATTCAAAACCTTGGATCTCTCGAAGAAAACAATACACCTTAATTGGTGACAGCATTTCTAGTGTGTTATCTGTTGGCATCGGTGTTCCTCAAGGTTCGATTTTAGGACCTTTACTTTTTATAATCTATATGAATGACATTCATAATGCCTGTTCATTTGGGTCCATAAAACTGTATGCTGATGATTCTAATTTGTTTGTTAAACATAAGTCTATTGATGAATTGTTTATCTCTGCGAATCTAGCTTGCTCTGAAATAAGTAAATGGTTTATAAGTAACAAGCTAACTGTAAATTGCTCTAAATCTTCATATGTATTATTCTACCCCACTAAGGACGATGAAGCTCTTATTCAAACTAACAATTTAACTGTATCCCTTGAAAATAACTGCATTAATAGAACATATGTCACCAAATTTTTAGGTTTAACGTTACATGAAAATTTGACTTTTGGTGATCATATTAAATCATTAATCTGTACAAATAATAATTTTAATAGTATGTTATACAATCGTAGAGATTTTATTCCTGTGAATTGTCGTAGAAATTTATACCTTTCATTGGTGCAATCAAGGACACAATATGGCATTGAAGTTTATGCCCATACAACCAAGCAGTTGCTTCAACCCTTACATGTTGCATGTAACCGTATTCTAAGAACTTTACAGAATAAACATAAGTTTCATAATGTTAAACAACTTTATATGAATTATAATGTATTACCAATTTTTCAGTTATTCCAACTACATACTGGTAAACTCGTTTTTAAATGTATCAATTTCCCGGATCTGACTATGTCAGTATCCATAAAATGTTTTTTTATTGCTAATCAGATCTCGTCTGTGTACAATACAAGACTCTCCGAGACCAATTATTTGTGTTCTAGAACAACTTCAAAATTTTTTTAATCTTATGTCAATAACTTTATCAATTCTTGGAACCAAATACCTCCTGATATCCACAGTTCGAGGTCCCTAGCAGAATTCACTAAACGTTACAAATATATATTGTTTGATGGTTTGTAAATTACTAAATTTTGGTTTCTTTTGTGTAAATGTCCAGCTAGAATTGTTGCTTAGCTAAAGTGTGTATTTAAGTTGATTTTGCATTAAACATGACATTAATATAGTTGTAGACGGTGGTCAGCTAGATAAGATGTGTATCATCTTCCCTGACGGCCGTTGTTCTAGTTTCTTAAGACTGTTTGATGCCCTGTGTTTCTGGAAATTTTTTATTTTATTTTATTTTTAAATGTTTATTTCTATTTGTATTTGTCAGTGATTTGGTGTTGAAGCTGAAATAAACACATATCTCTCTTTCTCCCGTCACTGATTTCACTTTCGAGAGATGAAACTGACGTTAGTGGCGGCATTAAACGTTTTAGATTAGTACATCATATATCAGATAATATCAACGTTGATATTTGAATCCTAACTTTTGTATTTAGACCTAGAGAGTATCGGCTTTATTATCTAGAAACTACCCCTAAATAGTATTCGCTTTTTACAAATTTAGCAAATTTCATATTAAGGAATAATTAGTGCCAAAGGATTCAGACGTTTCAAGCAATAATACAATTTTAGAATCAATTGTAAGTATTGAATACTAGAAGTACTATCGCAGTCAACGAAAATAATTTAAGGACGAATATATCAGATTTCTACAAAAAAATTTGTAATAGTAAAAAATACTCCCAAAAATATTTAAAATACATGCTTTAAAATTTGGTCTATATAGGCTGATACCGCATTTAATGAGTTTATGAGAATAACTGTAGACCTATATAGTGTTTTACTCTGTAAGCCTAATGTAATGTACATTTTACATGTAGTATAGATAAACTACTAATCACATTGATCACAATCGATCATCACATAATGGCCATTAAAGGAAATAACAAGTTCCTCACTCTCCTGTGTTCTGTGAGTGGCCGATCAAAGCTCAAAGTTTATATTCCTACTCGTATGCTGCTTTTCAAGCATCATCAAGAGCACTCCATCGATCATCGAGTTAATCCCTTCACAAAACGCTCTGCTTATATATATATATATATATCTTACCATATATAGCTTATAGCATACGAATAATATAACTTCTGAGGTGATTTCCCGTTTCTTGTTCTGTTGTTGCTCCGTTGCCTCTCTCGACAAGTGCAGTTTATGGAAGACGTATTCTTATGCGTCCCGTACACAACACGAGAAACAAGATAGTTAAGATTCAAATAAATACGGCCGTGGCCGTTGCAGTTCAAGAGTACAGGAATACAAAACAATAAAATCTAGTGTATATCGACGAGAAGCGCGCAAAAACTAGGAAGTATTAACATATTCATGATATGTAATTGTAGTATGGGCGATGTTGTCAATTGTGGTGTTGTCAGTATCATGGATACCAGTGGATACCAGTGGATGTCAGCAAGAGGTTAATGTATCCAGACGATGTAATGTCATAAGCCGAATCGGAATCGATGTCAATCATTTTAAACAAAATACAAACAGTTAAAGTTAGACATTTTAATATATATATATATATATATATATATATATATATATATATATGTAATGAACACGCCTTGTTCACAATTATTATGCTAAGAAATATATATTGTAGATAGAAAACAGATATTATATAGCAGTTATTAATATATTAGGAAATATATATTATAGATCGAAAGCAAATATTATACAGCTGTTATTTATAAATATTAAGTGACGTAGGGTATTCCCAAAGATTTATGATAGATTATATAAGTCGAAGTTATAAGTAGGCCTAGCTAGATTATTACGCTGGGTATTTCCGAAGTGACGCAGCTAACGCGTAAATCGATTAAACGAGAGGTGCCATGGTTGGCTGAAGTCGATCGCTCGAGTAGTATATTAAGCGGCCGGAGATACAATAGAAACAAGTGGGGGCCGGGGGCCTACTTGGTTCGTCTGAGTAGGTTCCCAGGAGGGCGGCTCCGATGGGTCTATACGGTGTACAACGTGTAGTTCTCATAAAGGATCGAGTCTCAATGATCCTTGCCCTTACTGACTCCCTACGGGATAGGTAAGGGGGCCCCTCAGGTTGGCTAGTGTCCCAAGCCGCGAAGGCTAATTTGGAGGAGAGAGAGTTCAGTGTCCCCCTGGGTAGGCCCAGGTAAGAGGCTAGTAGTCCACGGCGATACCCGGGTCGAGTCCGTCTCTGCGGGTATTCGCTAAGCGCCTGGGTCGAGTGTGTCTCTACAGGCGAGGAGGCTGGTAGTCCACGGCAATACTCGGGTCGAGTCTGTCTCTGCGGGTATTCGCTAAGCGCCTGGGTCGAGTGTGTCTCTACAGGCGAGGAGACTGGTAGTCCACGGCAATACTCGGGTCGAGTTCGTCTCTGCGGGTATTTGCTAAGCGCCTGGGTCGAGTGTGTCTCTACAGGCGAGGAGGCTGGTAGTCCACGGCAATATCTGGGTCGAGTTCGTCTCTGCGGGTATTTGCTAAGCGCCTGGGTCGAGTGTGTCTCTGCAGGCGGGAGGCTGGTAGTCCACGGCGATACCCGGGTCGAGTTCGTCTCTGCGGGTAGTTGCTAAGCGCCTGGGTCGAGTGTGTCTCTACAGGCGAGGAGGCTGGTAGTCCACGGCAATACCCGGGTCGAGTTCGTCTCTGCGGGTAGTTGCTAAGCGCCTGGGTCGAGTGTGTCTCTGCAGGCGGGAGGCTAACAACGGCATTGCCTGGGTCGAGTTCGTCTCTGCAGGTATTTGCTAAGCGCCTGGGTCGAGATGGTCTCTGCAGGCGGGAGTAGGATTACCAATTAGGAGTAGAAAATACGGGAAGACCAATAGTAAAAGGATAGGGAAGGATAAGTCTAAAAAAGGTAAAGGGACGTTTTAATAGGGTAAAGAAAATAAAGTTCGTCGCAGTTAAAACAACCAATCAATTAATTATATACTACAAGTTTGTAAAACTAGGAAGCAGGGTAGAAAATCCAACCGTGATCGCCCAAGATAACGCAGACGCTTCCACTACCGGTTCGGGTCACCACATCACTTCGCCCCGAGAACCACAGATATTACGGGATAGGATCTACCAAAGGAGCATGGAAGAAAATCAACCATCATCGTCTAAATACATAGAAGACGTGGAGTATGCTTCTACTCCCGACTCGGTCCAGCGTCGACGCTGTGCACCGGGTTCCCGAGAACCCAATTACGAAGTGACAAGGGGGGTTGGACCTTGGCCTACTCAGTCGGTAACGAACAAGAAAGGCCTATCGAGACGGATGATACGAGGAAAGAAGTATCATTTGAAGACGCAGCACCTCGGTTCCTCCTGACAAGCGGTACCCTTAATAAAGCATTCGACGAAAAAGCTGCCGTCTCGAAGTACTGCCGACCGTCGAGCGGGTCCAGAATAAGACAACCGCTCGAGGACGAACAGGCAGCAAGGCTGTTCGCGACAAATGGTGTCAGAAGTGGGATTTCCGGCTATTACGGGAGATATAAACCCTGGCCGGCGGGGTCTAACTACAAAATAGACGATGACGACGAGGTTATATTGAATTACCGGGTTCATACTCGGGATCATTGGGGTCATCAGCGAAGTAGTAGGAGAAAGACAGGAATTACTCGGGATCTTGTGGCTGTCGACGAAATGTTAAGACAATCATAGTAATAGGGATTATTAGGGTCGTTAACGAAGAATTAAGTTCAACGGGAAATGAACAAGAAAAGATATTGATATTTCATTAAGAGATGAAGGTAGAAGTAAGAACAAGACGTATTGATCAGGTAGTTAATGAAAATATTAGGCCTTGGCCTGAATTCAGCGGTAACATATATTTAACAGTCAGCATCAAAAGACTGTGGATATATGAGGAGTTTTGGTTTGGAAAACATTAAATATGCGACGTTTTAGGCCATGTAACAATTGCGGAGAAATTTTATTTTAATAATAAGTCGTACGAAATCTTAACGCAATTGGAGCACATATAAGTATTTTACGACATGGACTTCATAGTGTCGTTTAGTTTTTAAGTTTGTCGATTTATTAGGTAGTGTACTATTAATTAATTAGAAGTCGAGCGACAGTAATTAAGCTTGCTCGAGAAAGAGTGCTGAAACCAGCATGTCATCGAAGTATTATGTTCTGATAATTTTCAGTGTAAATATTTGAAGGCGTAGGCCTAGTATGTGATCATGTGTTTTGAGTTATACTGAAAGATTGCAGTAGAGACCAGCAGAAAGAAGGTGCGAGAATGTGTACAAGTACTGGAGAATTAAGAGAACGAGTGATATCAGAGTCCAGGGCACGATAGAAATATTTCTATGCTTTCCAACGCCAGAGGACTAGAGTCGAATTGAGATTTTTCGCCAACATGAGTACGAGAGGATATGACCGATAATGTAAGTCATAGAATCGTCTCATTAAGGTTATTCGCGAATCTGGGTGAAAATGTCGTTAGGGTTAGCAGATTTATCGCAAATGATAGTCTGTGTTGGGTGATAACCAAGGACACCCATCCCTCCGTCATAGTGTTTCACTTCTAGTCTTGTTTCGGACATTGTCCAAAGTTATTCGCGAATATGGGTGCACATGTCGCTAGGGTTGGCAGACTTATCGCGAATGATAGTCTGTGTTAGGTGATAACTAAGGGCACCCTTCCCTCCGTCATAGTGTTTCACTTCTGGCCTCGTCTCCGACTCAATTATGGCATGTATAACCATAGATGTCCGGTGTTGAAGTGACTGGTGATAGGTATGATACTTAGCCGTCACGGGAATATTTGATATTCACTTCGAACACTCTCTTACAGGTTGGGTAGGCCGAATATCAGAAGTAAAAGATTGATACGTACAGGAGGTAGAAAGATGTAGGAAGAACTAGAGAGGATTTTAATAACAAAGATCAACATTTCGTTTTAAAATCATGAATACGCAATTACAAGATATTAATTTAAATAAAAAAAAAATAAAAAAAATAAAAAAAAACAACAAAACAAAAACAAAAAAAAAAAATAATAATAATAATAAATACAAAAAAACGTTAATTCTGAACTGCGGCGAGTTTTATTGAGGTTTAAAACGGATAATCGGGACGATTATTTCACAAAGGGGGAGGCTGTGTAATGAACACGCCTTGTTCACAATTATTATATTAAGAAATATATATTGTAGATAGAAAACAGATATTATATAGCAGTTATTAATATATTAGGAAATATATATTATAGATCGAAAGCAAATATTATACAGCTGTTATTTATAAATATTAAGTGACGTAGGGTATTTCCAAAGATTTATGATAGATTATATAAGTCGAAGTTATAAGTAGGCCTAGCTAGATTATTACGCTGGGTATTTCCAAAGTGACGCAGCTAACGCGTAAATCGATTAACCGAGAAGTGCCGTGGTTGGCTGAAGTCGATCGCTTGAGTAGTATATTAAGCGGCCGGAGATACAATAGAAACAAGTTGGGGCCGGGGGCCTACTTGGTTCGGCTGAGTAGGTTCCCAGGAGGGCGGCTCCGATGGGTCTATACGGTGTACAACGTGTAGTTCTCATAAAGGATCGAGTCTCAATGATCCTTCCCCTTACCGACTCCCTACGGGATAGGTAAGGGGGCCCCTCAGGTTGGCTAGTGTCCCAAGCCGTGAAGGCTAATTTGGAGGCGAGAAAGTTCAGTGTCCCCCTGGGTAGGCCCAGGTAAGAGGCTAGTAGTCCACGGCGATACCCGGGTCGAGTCCGTCTCTGCGGGTATTCGCTAAGCGCCTGGGTCGAGTGTGTCTCTACAGGCGAGGAGGCTGGTAGTCCACGGCAATACCCGGGTCGAGTTCGTCTCTGCGGGTATTTGCTAAGCGCCTGGGTCGAGTGTGTCTCTGCAGGCGGGAGGCTGGTAGTCCACGGCGATACCCGGGTCGAGTTCGTCTCTGCGGGTATTTGCTAAGCGCCTGGGTCGAGTGTGTCTCTGCAGGCGGGAGTAGGATTAACTATTAGAAGTAGAAAATACGGGAAGACCAATAGTAAAAGGATAGGGAAGAATAAGTCTAAAAAAAGGTAAAGGGACGTTTTAATAGGGTAAAGAAAATAAAGTTCGTCGCAGTTAAAACAACCAATCAATTAATTATATACTACAAGTTTGTAAAACTAGGAAGCAGGGTAGAAAATCCAACCGTGATCGCCCAAGATAACGCAGACGCTTCCACTACTGGTTCGGGTCACCACATCACTTCGCCCCGAGAACCACAGATATTACGGGATAGGATCTACCAAAGGGAGCATGGAAGAAAATCAACCATCATCGTCTAAATACATAGAAGACGTGGAGTATGCTTCTACTCCCGACTCGGTCCAGCGTGGACGCTGCGCGCCGGGTTCCCGAGAACCCAATTACGAAGTAGACAAGGGGGGTCGGACCTTGGCCTACTCAGTCGGTAACGAACAAGAAGGGCCTATCGAGACGGATGATACGAGGAAAGAAGTATCATTTGAAGACGCAGCACCTCGGTTCCTCCTGACAAGCGGTACCCTTAATAAAGCATTCGACGAAAAAGCTGCCGTCTCGAAGTACTGCCGACCGTCGAGCGGGTCCAGAATAAGACAACCGCTCGAGGACGAACAGGCAGCAAGGCTGTTCGCGACAGTTAACATAGCCAATCAAGTAGGCTATGCTGTTTTAAATAGCTTAGATGATGGTGATGGTGATGGCCCATCAACATTACACTGATAATATAATGACCCAGACATGACTATAGGTCGCGGTGGTCTCGAAGGCCCAGTAGGCCTATAGGCCTAGTCGTTGTCTTGATTCGAGTGGTTTAGTTCTCCGGAATCATGAAAAAGTCAATGAAAAGTACTCCGAAAATCTGAAAGTAACCGCCACTTGCAGAATGCCATCTCGCACTCTACGCACAAGATTTCTTCAAAAAGCAGCTTACTTCTCACCGCCATATCAATTTCGTTCATTTTTATATAGTGTTACACAATTTGCTCTTTGTTGACATTCACCAGGTGAAATAAGAAGACATCTCTCTCTCTCTCTCTCTCTCTCTCTCTCTCTCTCTCCCCCACACACACACACACACACACACACACACACATAAACACTTATCAGTGCACTGCCTATTGGCAGGTCCATGGCAGCATGTAACTCCTCCACAAGAAGGCCTAAATATATAGTTAAATCCGATAAACAATGCAAAAATCCAATGCATGCTGTTTTGCATTAATGCCCTTTCTGATGTTGGTTCAGATCTTAGTGCTATTTACGACACGTGCAGTCTACGGTTTGTCTAAGCTTCGGCACCCGAACGCTATAACAATTAAGGTCCATATTCTTTTTGTCCTACCGAATATATCCATTGCATAGCTTTAAAGCTATTACCCAAATAGTTCTCTATACATTATGCGTATTATCTAGGGTCAATGAAAACTTTAGTGGCATTGCGGCAAACTTAAACAAACAATATTGTCCAAAGAGTCAACCCGAATTGATGGCCTATAAGTTGGTCTACACCAGACGATGTCCAACTTTCATACAATTAAGGCGCCCTTTGCGCATCGGCAAATATCAGGCGATCAGCTACTTGGAGATTCGGTCTAGTTTTTGAACTATTAGTTAATTTCTGAATGACTAATAGTAGAAGTCGATCAAGAATCAAAATAAATTTAAATTTGTTCTAAAACAAATATTTCGCGGATAAGACTCCATGCAGGCGATAATGCCTAATTGAACGGCTTCGTATGTAGTAAGAAACGCAAATAACTGAGAATTAAAAATGTAACTTGAAATATTAAAAATACAAAATCGTCACTAGTTTAAACTTTTGGTGTTAAAATTGGCTCTTGTATCTTAATTATGTTTGCCGCGTTAAAACTAAATACCACAATGCGCGTATAATTTGCAATGTAGATTCAACTAGATATTACATTGCCTCATGGTAAATTTATTAAAATAATAAATTGCCGTTCTCTGTGTATTATTTCCTTACGTAAATGTGCTTTTGGCAAAAACTAAAATTATACTAAATTTATTAAATAGTAATAATCTAGTTATAAGCTAAATTTCATATTATAATTTTTGGAGCATTTTGGAAATTTTTGAGCGTTTTAAAAATTACAGTAATATCTACTTGCTCAATCTCAATCAAATTTCTTTTGCCCTCTCAAAAAATTGGAGGAAAAGTGCTGCGAAAATATTCTTCATTTAGACACAAATCCTCGAAGTTTAAAGAGATTTGCACATGTAAAAGTTGTGGTTTGTTTATTTGTATTTTTTATTTTTAAATTCCATTTTTATTAAGTATTTCATAAAAAACTTCCATGATCAACTTCTGCAGGAATTATGCACCACGGAATCAGAAATAACCCTTTTAGTTTTTAAGCCCCCTATTGAACCATCGCCTGCATAGTTTGCATTTTAATTTCCTTATTTTGAAATACTATAGTCGGCTTGGGGCAAGACTGTCGTATCTCGATAAACAAACTTTGTTAAAGGGGAAATTTTTGTGATTAACATCAGGTTAAAAAATAATCGATTTTTTAAATTGCTAAGGATATCAGCTATTGCAAGAAATTGAAAACGTCTGCGGATTGACTTACTGAGCTTTTGTTTTTATGTATAAATTAATAAAAAATGAAGTGTAATTTAATTTTGCATAAACTGTTATGCAAACTTTTAAATATAAAAAAGATAGTAGACACCTTTATTTGTAATTAATATCATATTTTAGATAAGCTTTTTTGACTGTGTGCAAAAATGAATGATTAACATAATACTCGAGTACCACAGATCAGTGTGCAATGAAAATCTGCTTGTAACGGTGTAAAAAATATCACTAAGGCCAAGAATCGAGATACGACAGTCATGCCCCTAGCCTACGTTATCTTACTGCAACAGCAGCAGCAGCAGAAAACAATTAGTGTGCTATCGTCCGCCCACAGCGCTATTGAACTAAAAGCAAGCCGAACAGTGAAATATTAAAATGTGTCTATTAACCGTGCATATCCAATATTACTGAAAGCAGTTCAATGATGAGGAATTTAAGGAAGGGAGGTTTGGATCTTTAATCCAAACCTCCAAACATTTTTATTGAATGTCTCAATGGCGCAATGGTTAGAGGTGTAGATAACGTCATGAAATTTTAAATGATAGACCCTGAGATGAA
>CAJHZI010000894.1:495000-508452 GCA_905160935.1 Enchytraeus crypticus | reverse complement strand
TACTTATGCACAGCTGAACGTGTTCATCAACCCGGACTTGACTAAACAGCAAGCCAAGTCCGAATATGAAAAACGCCTCAACAGACGTAGTCAGGCCCAAGGAGCTCACATAAGACGTAGTCAGGATCAAGCAGGAAGTGCTGGTAGGGTTGCTGCCACTTCTTCAAGATGGCCGGCTCCCAGTCACGCTACGTCGGCGGTGAACAGTATGGCCTCGGCTACAGATTACCCACCACTAACGTTCATTAATAGTACCAGGAAAAACATATCATCTCATTATAACACTCAGAATGGCAGTCAGTTCTCAACTTCAACCAGGAATATTACGCGAAACAGACCGCATACTTCAGATTCTGTTACACCCAATACAGCCATTCCGTTGTCTATCCAAACGCCCTCTATCACCCAATTAATCCCTACTGCTGTAGAATTCAACCTCCCTGCTGCTGTGGATATTAGCCATCCTGTTTCTAGCCAGTCCACTGCCACTGGAGACAATTCAACTCACGTATGACTTCCCAACGACGTTAACGAATTTGTGAATACTACACATGTGCAATTAGATAATATTAGATCAAATTTGCATAACGATTCGTGTAGTAGGATCCCTAGTACTTCTGTTTTGCTGAATGAAAACGTTAATTGTAAGTCAACACACTTCAAAAGTCTATTTGCAAATTTACGCAGCTTAAATAGCAAGATTTCTGAGCTGAAGCTAATTATGTCTGTACAGAACATTGATGTTGCCTGCTGTTGTGAAACCTGGTTGGACGACACAACTCTAGACTATGATTATTGATAGCGATTTTTGCATATTCAGAAAAGGCAGAGATAATAAAAGGGGTGGTGGTGTGTGCATAATCTGTAGAAATAATGTTTCCGCAGTTTATAAACGTATTGATCTACCTGCTCGCTATAGTAGTCAGGAGTTAGTGGCAATAGATATAATAACTGGTAACAATAATGGAGTGAGACTCATTGTAGTCTATTACCCACCGAGTCAGTTGAATAATCACTGCATGTATCAGCTATTAATATCGGCTTTAATGTATCTCAGTGACACAAATTTATCAATTTGTATAGCCGGCGACTTTAATCTTCCTCTTATGGACTGGGTAAATAACTCTTCACCTAATATTAAAGTTTATATCGAATTTCTAAGTTATTTTAATAATAACTCTTTTGTTCAAATGGTAAATTTTCCGACTCGTGATGGAAATTTACTCGATATTATCCTCACTGATAATCCACAGCAAATCAGCAATATTCGATCATTTGCTCCAATAGGTTCAAGCGATCATTTGACCATTTTATTTGACATTACTCTTAATACTAATTTGTTTATCGATGTTTTTAGTGAATCTACATCTGTAGACCTTTCTAGTAGTAATAATTTTGCTAATTTTAAACATGAAAAAGCGGATTGGGATTCCATTAATGCTTCGTTATCTGCAATTGATTGGGTTGATATTTTTAATGATTGTATGTCTGTCAATCAATGTTGGTCAATAATGTATTCTATTTTAAATGAAATTTTTAGTTCCTTCATCCCTAAAAAACATATTCCTAAAGTGGGAAATCGAATTGGAGCATGTAGTAGAAAACCTAAACGAAGAATTCTTACAAGGAAAACTAGGAGAGCATTAAATAAGAAATTGGCAGCGTGGCGTTTTTACAAAAATGGTCGCTCAAATGAAAGTAGAGAAAATTTTAACAAAGCTGCCTCCAATTTAAAGAAAACGATATTTCAAGAAGACGTTAATGAGGAAAGTAGATTGATTGAAAGCGGCTGCTCTCGTTTATTCTTTTCTCATATTAAACGTAAAACATCAAGGAGAGAAGTTATCCCACCTCTCATTAAGCAAGACTCTGACAACCTAGCCTACAGTGACAAAGAAAAAGCCTTCTTGCTAAACGATTATTTCTGTTCAGTATTCACTAAAGATGATGGCATTCTTCCAAACTTTTCTGTGTCAAAAGTGTTGGAAAGTAACCTTTCTAAAAATAGTGTCTATTTTTCTGATTTCTCGGTGGAACATATAATTAATAAATTAAAAAATAAATGCTCCCCGGGTTTCGATGGTTTAACTGCACCTCCTCTAAAAAAGATCAGTCAAGTAATTAGTCAAGTAATTGCTAAACCACTTTCAATGTTATTTAACATTTCAATGAAAGCTGGTGAATTACCTGAAAATGTGGAAACGTTCTATTGTTGTCCCTATTTTTAAGAAAGGTGACAAAAGCAACAAAAAAACTATCGTCCTATTTCCCTCACCTCCATTATATGCAAACTAATGGAAAGCATTATTAAGGACGATCTATTACGGTACTTAAAGAAAAATGACCTCATATATTCTAGACAATACAGGTTCATGCCTAAGAGGTCAACCAATACACAACTTCTCCGTTATTTTAATAGCATATCTGTTAATTTAATTAGCAGTAGTCAAATTGACGCCGTCTATCTTGACTTCTCCAAGGCATTTGATTCCATAAGCCATAATAAATTGATCCATAAACTGCTAGCCTATGGTGTGACCGGAAATTTAATGAAATGGCTTTTGTCCTTTTTAACTGGCAGACTCCAGACAGTTCGAATTGGAAGATGCTATTCGGACTGGTCTACCGTTGAGAGTGGAGTTCCCCAAGGCAGTGTTCCGGGGCCAATCCTATTCCTTATTTATATTAATGATATAAGCTCCTGCTGTCCTGAACTGAACTCCCTTTTCTTATTTGCTGATGATGTAAAGTGCTTCGCCTCAATAAATTCTCTTTCCGATTGTGAAAGCTTTCAAAAGTCTCTTGTTCTCTCTGTAGTTGGTCTAACCGTTGGCTGCTTAGCCTTGCAGTAGAAAAGTGCCAGGTGATCTCCTACTCTTTCCAAAAACTATAATATATAATTTTAATTACAATCTAAATTCTGTAGCCTTATCTAAATCAAAAGATGTGACAGACCTGGGAGTGAGGTTTACAAGCGATTTATCGTTTTCTTCACATGTAAAAGATATTTGCAATAAAGCCAGAAAAAGGACTTCAATAATTTTGCATTGCTTTAAGTCCAGAAATCATTTGTTATTATTTAAAGCGTTCACAGTTTTTGTACGCCCGATTCTCGAGTATTGTTCTAATCTATGGTCTCCATACAGAAAATGTGATATTGTCCTGATAGAATCAATTCAGAAAAGATTCACTAAACGGCTAAGTGGTATGATAGGATTGCAATATTCGGAGAGATTAAAAGTTTTGGCTTCCGAATCTTTACAGCAATGAAGGTTTAAATCTGACCTGTGTTTATACTATAAAATTGTCACTGGATTGGTCGATCTACCTACAGAGGAGTTTTTTGCTTTCAAAAATGGGGTAACAAGAAATAATGGTTCAAGTTTGTACATGAATAAATTTTATTTTAATGCTGAAAGATATCATTTCAAAAACCGATGCATTTCTTGTTGGAATTCTCTACCCTCTAATATTGTAAATGCGCCTTCCCTAAACTCTTTTAAAAGATGTCTGGAGGGTATAATGTAAGCAAATACCTAAAGAGTTAAAGTGATTGCCTTACATCATTCTTTTATCTTCTGTTTCTTCTTTTTCTATAAAAGAATCTAACTTTTAACTGTTGTAAGTATTCTAGTGCATTTGCCGTTTTTAATATTGAATTTTTATGAGTAGATCAGGGGCAGGACCTAAATTAGTATGTTTTCATTGTCATTGTGTGCAGATATTAGTGCGTGTATATTGTTGATTTCCTTAACAATGTCATTACATGTTCCGCTAAATTTATCTTGGTACATAATTATGGCCCATACTAAGGATTTTATTGAACATTATTAATTAATAGTTAATGCAAATGTTTGTATTTTTATTTTTAAATTCGAAATATGTAAGTGCCACTTGTGGGCCTTTATTTCCGTTCATGCGCTCTAACTGTCTATTGTGTCTGCAAATTGTGATATCATGTGCGTATGATAAATAAATAAATAAATAAACCATAACATTGAAGCACTAATAAGGTTTTACATATATCTGTAGATAAGAACATCTCTTGAATTCTAACTACTTCACAATGCACTAGTAAAGAACGGAATACGATCACAAATCAAACTGTATATGACATTGATAATAAATTTTATGTGATTTTGTGACAGAAGTAAATCAGTATATAGCAGGAAGTAAGTGTGATATTAATAATATTAATAACAAGAATTAAAGTGCTACCGTCATCAATAACAACATCGAGCAATACTGAGACAAAATCAAGCCGGCGAGCAAAAAGAAGGTCCAAAAACGGTGCAATTTCCAAAATCCAGAAAATCAGTCCGAAGTAAAGGGAATTAAAGAAAAGGTGGTTTAGGCGCAGGTCGCTGCTCATAGACACTGGATGGAAAAGAGAGATGGAAAAGATAGGTCTTCAACTGCCTATGGAACTGTTCACATATAGATCAGACTTCTTACATCAGTAGAAGACGGCTTAGCTGTCTTAAAGAGAAGTCCCGTCTTCTGACCAGGACGTTAAACACACTATCAACAACAACAACAACAACAAGATAGATTACACTTCTTACATCAGTAGAAGACGGCTTAGACTGGCCACTGAACAGCTCCTGATTGACATGTCGTATACAGCCGTACACCGCACATCTCGCCGCAAGCTTCGGTTTCTCCCCCCAATTAACTCCGTCAGCCACAACCAGAAGGGCGTTGTTGCTCCTCGCACAGAGTCCAAACGAATCCGCTATAGGATCACCTGCAGAAAATATATAACTTGTAATATATAACTTTATAATATGAAACTCGTGCATCAAAGACTTATCAATATTTAATTTTACTGTGCAATACATTCAATTCAGTCAAGTTCTTCAATCAAATTTAAAAAGCGTCGTTCTATGTTAAATGCTATAATAGCGCTGATTTTGATATCCTCTGTTCCATAATATCAGATAAAAAAAGTATTATATAGGAAATACGTAATACAGCTGATTCCAAGTCTAAATAAAGCATTCATTACGAATATATCTAACAGAATACGGTATGACAGCACCACTCCAAATGCTGCAACAGAATAAACATGAATAGTTCAAGTGTTAAACTCATTATCCACCAGTCCACCAGAGAGTACTAGTCATGAGCAGCATCAGCTGGCGCACAAATGTTGCCAAGAGGATCACGAAGTCAATAAGCTAAGCTAAGCTAATGTTAACGTCAGTTAACGTCACTCGAAAGCGATGTCAACGACGGGCAAGCCCAGGATTTGATCCCCGCACATACTGATCTGCGTTCGAATATCTTATCGACATCGCCACTGGCTGGAGCCAGTGGCGATGTCGATAAAAAAGTGCATGGCTTTCTTACATAATGATTAGAGCACTCAAATTTAAATTTGGACATTCACTGGACTGGTTACACGGAAAATGGAATAAATTGTCTAACGGTTTAAACATGTGGTTTTAAAAAGTGATTGATTTCAACATAGTTTATCATTTCACTATAATGCGTGTTTACTTTTACTTTTACTCTTTCGTGACATAGTTTTGTGCTGAGTAAGTTCAGTTTGAACCGTTTGTCTTAACAACAACTTGGAAACAATCAAATCAAATCTTAACCTATTCAAAGAAATACAAATATCAGTTGATGGTACTTAATTATATCAAGCTATAGGCTACATAAGGTATGGATAAGGCATAAACTTTGTGAAGGGATTAACATGTTGATCTAAGGAGTGCTCTTATGGAGCGAGAAAGCAGACTTTGAGTATGAATATGTACCTTGAACCTGCCATTTGGTAGTGCACTGAAGAGAGAGAAGAGAGGTACTTAATTATTACATGTAGAAATTGCAACAACAGAAAGTTCCTCAACAGTATTACTACTAATAAATATGTTAATTCACTTTTAAACAAATATTATTACCAGAAATTTTTCCATTTACAGGATGCTGATCATACAGTGACATGCAGATTCCATAGGCCTTTCGGTTCTTGATGTTCCATCGCTCTATCCCAGCCAATTGAGTCTCAGTATTCAGAAAGTCCTTTGGTGGGATTTTCCTAGCATCATCCGAGCTCTCGCCCTCTGAAGTATAAAGCTCTGAAGCTTCTGATTGAAATAATTATTAACAATTAAACAGTTCAGTAAAATCAAAGTATAATCAAGAGGCCGAGATTAGGTATCTTAGATGATTTAAAGACCCACTCATGAAGAGTATGTGGAAGACAGAGAAGAGTGGAGGCACAAAATATCATGGACCAGAGAGTAGGCAGTACACTAAGAGAGATAGACAGACAGATAATTTACGAACCCGCCCCGCTCTGCGCCCGGCCAGGGCCCTGGGGGGCCCAGCCTCCCCGGGCCCAGACTCTCCAGGTCCAGCCCCCCAGGGCCCAGCCTCCCTTTCCCAGCTTCCCCGGGCCCAGTCTCCCCGGGCCCAGTCTCCCCGGGCCCAGTCTCCCCGGGCCCAGTCTCCCCGGGCCCAGGCTCCCCGGGCCCAGTCTCCCCGGGCCCAGTCTCCCCGGGCCCAGTCTCCCCGGGCCCAGTCTCCCCGTCGGGCAGTCCCCCGTGTGGGCCCCAGTCTCCCCGGGCCCAGTCTCAGTCTCCCCAAGGCAGTCAGCCCCCAGGGCCCAGTCTCCCCGGGCCCAAGGCCCAGCCCCCAAGGCCCATCCCCCCGGCCCAGCCCTTCCCACGGGCCCCGCCCCCCAAGGTGCCCAGCCCCCAAGGCCCAGCCCCCAAGGCCCAGCCCCCGAGAGCCCCCCGGGGCCCAGCCCCCCCGGGGCCCATCCCACCCGGCCCCAGCCCACTAGGGCCCAGCCCACTAGGGCCTAGCCCACTAAGGCCTAGCCCCCTAGGGCCTAGCCCCCTAGGGCCTAGCCCCCCAGGGCCCAGCCCCCCAGGGCCCAGCCCCCCAGGGCCCAGCCCCCCAGGGCCCAGCCCCCCAGGGCCCAGCCCCCAGGGCCCGGTCCCCAGGGCCCGGCCCCCATGGCTCAGCCCCCCATGGCCCAGTCCCCCAGGGCACTAGGGCCGCCCCCCGGGGCCGCCCCCCGTGTTGGCCCAAGAGCCCCGGGCGCAAGAGCCCCGAGCAGTCTGCCTCAGGCAGTCCACTCCTGGCAGTCCGCCTTGTTAACGTCTCAATTAACTGACGACGAATGTTACAGTCACTCAGGAGCCGCTGCTTTTATACTGCCGCTGAGGCGAACCGTTCATGTGATTGTAGAACCGGTTTTAGTACACTGGTTCCGTTAATTTACCGGTTATTATTTAACCGCCTTTCAAACTAACAAAGTAATTTTTGTGCAATTTTAACTTACAATTAAGGAATATAGAAATGTAGAATTAGTAAAGATTGAGTAGAAATATGTATCTAATTAGGCACGCTAATTGGGCAATAACCTTGGGGACATTGTGAGAGAGAGATAGAGAGAGGAGAGTGAGAGAGAGAGAACTAGAGGTGCATAGGGAGAGAGAGAGAGAGAGATAGAGTGAGAGAGGGGGTTGAAAGAGGGAGATAGATAGATTGGTATAGAGATAAAGAGAGAGAGAGAGAGAAAGAGAGAGAGAGAAAGATGTGAAATAAAGTCAATCATAAATTATTTTTACATCAGGTTCTTAAAAATGGAATGTAATTGTTTACAAATAACTTGAAAGTAAATTTCTATAATTAAAGCAATGGCTCCATAGTCTCATACATAATTAAGATTTGTGAAATTAATTATTATATGAACAGATTACAGGAGTTACGGCGACTGGGCATCTTGAAAAAATATATTTATATATATAAATAATATTTTTATAAATAAATTATTTTACAGCAAATTCTGATTTTTAATATAATTGCTGACAAAGTGTTCATATAGATTATTATGAAATTTTAAAAACAAAATTTGACACTATCGCTAAAACTGTCTAAAGGTATTCATCAATTATAAGGTGGTTCTCCGGATACTTATTTTGGGGAAATAAATTATCAGGGCGAGAGTAAAAGCTGTAAAGCCGATGTTAACGTCTGTTTCTTCTCTCAAAAGTGATATTAGTGAAGGATTTGAACCCAGGCACACTGATCTCGGGGGCCCGGGAATATAACAATATAACAATTTCTTTCAAGATAACAAGAATTGGATAGCTAACAGAGTAATAAATGTGAGATTGAATATTAGAATATCTTGCTGAGGCCAATGGGAACAATAAATATTAAATATATGAACTATGCTAGTGTCAAGATATTCCATCGAAACTAATATTAACTTCTAATATTTTAATAATAATATTAACTTCTAAGAAATCACAACAATAATAACGTTCATCACTCACAGAACAATCCAGGACACAACTAATACCATCAGGCAGTGTTAATATTTTACATTGAAATATTAATTACAAGCAGTTCGTTGTACTTTACTTTGATTCCAATGCTAAGTTTGGGTGAAGGAGAACTTACAATTAAAAGCAATTAAAAATCGATTAACTATCGATTTAAAAATTAATCGATTGATTAATCTATATTAAAAATTTTAATAGATCTGCAGCCCTAATATATATATATATATATCTATATATATATATATATTATATATTTATATATATATATATATATTATATATATTATATATATATATATATATATTATATATATATATATATATATATATATATATACATATATATGTATATATATATATATATATATAAAAATGGAAATTATTATATAATTATATTATATAAATGTAAATTATATCATTTCTGATATAATTCTAATAATATAAGATTTTTTTCTAAGGCATCTTTGTTGAAATCAATTTAATTTGTGTTTTTTCTTGATAGTACTCTCCCAGGTATGTATACATTATTGTGGTTGAAAAAGTGTTTTAATTATTTAAGATATTCACAATAGAATTTAATACAATAATATTCAGTATATAATATAATGAGTTATAATATAATAGTGAAAATATAATATAACAATTATATTCACAATAGAACACAATATAATACTGATATCAATTAAATGAGGAAGGCAACGGGAAACCATCTCAGAAGCCATACATTTCCCACGCTATAGGTTACATCAGGTATGGATAAGGCATAGACTTTGTGAAGGGATTAACTTGTTGATCTAAGAAGTAATAAGTGCTCATATGGAGCGAGAAAGCAGACTTTGAGTATGAATATGTACCTTGAACCTGCCACTTGGCAGTGCAATGAAGAAGATCAATTAAATACAATTTAAAAGCTTACCTGCCACCTGTTTATCCAGTTCCAATTGATGTACGAGTCTAAGTCCACAATCAGGTCCCGTGTATGAGGCAAAGAGAGAGCTGTCAAAGCTAGCCAAGGGTTTATGTGGTAGCTCTTCAGCCGTAGGGCCAAACCACACATCAATACCAGCTAAAACCGGTTTCTTCTTTCGTCTTAACCTCCTAAGACAACAGTAGAATATAAAACAAAAGAAGACATCATAACATATTGCATTCATAGTGAATATACATTAGAAAATTAAATCAATCTGGCAAAAGCAGAGTATGGCAGAAAAACACACTTGAATAAAATTGACTACATACCAATGTAGTCAATTCCACTCTTCTCTGTCTTCCACCTACTCTTTATGTGGAAATGAAGAGGAAGGCAGAAGAGAAGACAGAGAAGAGTGGAGGCATTATATACCATGGACCTGCCAGTAGACAGAGAACTAAGAGAGACATACCAAAGTATTAAAGATTAGGATTTGAATCTGACATCCTAGCAATTGACATCCTATTGATATAGCAGTGTTAGACTCATATATTTCCATCAGTTTGTTGCTGATGCTGCCTTAGAGCTAAAAAATTAAATAAATGAGAAAGGCTAATCAATTATTGTAGGCTAATTAATTATTGTACGCTAATTGCATTTGCTATCAACAGAGAAGCCTAATACTGTTTCTATAAGTTTTCGAACTATTAAACATTTAATGTAACATGAATTAAAATATAATAAACTGTCACTTACCTTTTGACGTTTTGCAGAGCCATTACTCCTTCAGATAATTGTTCAAGAGGCTACTGAATGTTTTAAAATTCCCAGGGACAAAAACACCAGAATTCTATTTTAAAGTCTCTGCTTTTTAACTACAAAATGAAACTTAATACAAAACACAGCAGCTCAATAAAATATCAGCCAAACATACTCAAAAGCCATTAATAAGGATAATCTAAAGTTACATTTTTTCTCCAAAAAAATAAGTATATAGCTACTTCTCAGAGTTAAGGTTATAAAGATTGCTGTTGAGGTCAGAGGATATTTAAAATTAATGAATATTCCAAAGGAGTTTGTTATTTAATCGCCTGTACTTTACAAAAAAACAAAAAACTATAAATATGTAGCAAACTTTTCAGTTCTCAGTCATCAAATTTCACATAAAAAGCACAAATTTTTCAAACATTTATGCAAAAGTAGTTTTCGATGCAGATACAATTATTATCCTTTTGATATAAATTTGATGCAAAAAAGCAACGATTACTAATAACCAGGCAGGGGAAAAGGAGGAAATAACGAAAATGACAAAAACAGCAAGCAAAAAAGGAAACTTTGTAAACACATGCAGTTGTCAAATGTACAACTATACAGAATATAAAAAAATGATAGAAATAACAGGGTATGCATGATTTATTAAAGAATGCTTGGAGAAAAAGCTCTTGCACTAATTCCCTGTCTGAACTTTTAGGATTTGGGTTTTGGGTAGGGTAGTAGTGCGTGGTTATTACCCTAACCCTTCTAGGTCATTCTACACCTAGGCCTAATGTGACAATTTTGTAAAAATCATACAATGAGGTCCAGGCAGGGGAGTTAACGTAAGAGTCCCGAAAAAGTTTTTAAATAATATATTTAGTCTACCCAAATATAAACAAGTATATTTATGCTTTTAACCTTAAATATATTTTTCCTCTCTTTAACGGTTACAGTACGCAAATACTACAACAAAAATCAAAAAGCTACGCAAGATTACCTAAAATATAAAAGCAAAGATGTTGAACTGTATTTTTCGTTTCCGAAGTTGAATTAATAAATGATCAGCTTGCTTTTACGTAAAATGGCAGTTCACTGACAAAGCTGAACACTGTTAAGGGCAGCCTTGGTTGACTAAAGAATCTATAGATTTCTAAGAAAGATTCATACAGAATTTCACGGAGGTAGAACCAAAAAAACAAATTAAATCTTTCAAATAACTAATTGAAATTTATAGCATTTACACAAACGTATAAATATTAATTAAATTATATTGCAATATAATTTTTACTAAGTATGCGACACTTTATTGTCACAAAATCAATTTTCAAATTTTATTTATATTACATTCTACAGTGATTAAATCCTTTGTTTACAAATAGAAGTACCATAGAGACAATATTCTTAGGAATTTCTTCACTGAGGCTTAATAATAATAATTATAATAATAACAACAACAACAATTAAAGTGCTACAGTCATCTATGACAACATCGAGCACTATTGAGACAAAATCAAGCCGGCGAGCAAAAAGGTAGGTCCAAAAAACGGTGCAAATTCCAAAATCCAGATAATCAGTCCAAAGTAAAGGGAATTAAAAAGTCACAATGTTTGGCTGGAGAGTCTAAAACTAATTTAGTAATCTCATCAATTGTAACTGGAGTGAAATTAGAAAGCTCATCCTTAAAATGAGTCTCTATTGGAGTATGAGGAGTGGAGTTAGGGGCTGGAGAGATAGATGCTCTAAGATTGCTTATCATATCACTAAAGTAACTGGAAAACTGTTCAGGAAGTGACTCAACAGGAGTAGAAGGAAGAGAAGGAGAAATAGATCTATGTAAAAGATCATTAACAGTTTTCCATAATCTCTTGGCATTCATAGCCTTACTGACCAAAGAGGAGTAGTACTATTTCTTAGCAATTAATTAGCAAATTAATTAATTAATTAATTAATTAATATAAATTAAATTAATAATAAAATTTATATATAATTAATTAATATTTAATTAGTAATTAATAAATAAATTAAAAATTAATTAATTAGCAAAGCTAAGCTTAGTAATTTAATAAATCCATAGCTATTTCAAATTTTAAAACCGTTTTGGAGCAAATATATTAAGAATGTTTTTATTCTAAATTTTCGCCGTTTCGAGAATGAGTTTCAAGATTTGGTATAATTAGTTGCAGATATTAAATTCACTGGACTAAATTATCCCATATAAGTTTTCGGGACTCAAAGTCCGACTTAGCTTAAATTAACTTTGCACTTTATTGCAATTTTGTCGAGCCTCTACTGATTTTTATGAGCAGCCCGAATATTTAGAACAAGTAATAGAATAATTCTTTATTCAATGGCAATAATAATCTATTCCTTTTTATTTCCATTATCAATCTGACAAACCGCTGACTGTAACAATATTACAGATAGCAGAGCAATGTAACAGGAAGCCAAACTTATCGAAAGTCATTGAGTTTAAAGACATTTCCCTGTATTCTGAAACCATTCTAATTATGATGTTATGACAGTAACAAATTATAATTCTACACTCTCGTGAACTTATATTCAATCAACCAATTCTAACTAGATCTATTATTTTCTAAAAAGATGAATGTGTGTCACTATGGAGGAGTGCTGGGATCCGGACCCGGATGCACGACTGAGTGCAGAGTGCGTGGAGGCACGACTAGCACTGATGTGCAAGAAGGCCTGCGTGCCGTCCACAGAGTACGTGCTCTGCACGTCGCTGTCGACACCGTTTCCTGCAGGTAGAGGCATAAATGCAACATAGGCTAAAATCAATAATATAAGATTGAAAATTTTTTAATAACCATAGAATAAAGAAAAACTTATGTTAAAGATCTTTGTAAATAACATAAGAATTGACCAAGGCAAACGTGTCCTACTTTAAGAGCTCTAAAGTCATATCTATCTATCTAAGCATTATTAAACAGTAGCAAAAACAATTTCAGCAGTTTAAAAACAGATTATAGTATGAGATCATCGGCATTATTAAACAGTAGCAAAAAACAATTTCAACAGTTTAAAAACAGATTATAGTATGAGATCATTGGCAATGTAAGCTAAAAGTTATAATTTCTAGCATCATCAAGTATAGTACGGGTAATTAAGTTCTTGCCACTTAAACTATTGCGTTTTGTTAGGAGTGTGAAATTTCTACTGGCAACCTTTCTTCTAGTTAGATATGGGTGATAGATTATTATTATTATATTCGTTTATTACTTTAAATCTGACATAGGCCTACCGCAGAAAACGTACAAACATACATGGAACAAAAAGCAAATAGAAAGTTCAATAATACCTAGATACCAATAGTAAAATACATATAAAAATATAGCAAATAGAAAGTTCAATAATACCTAGATACCAATAGTCCAAGATAATGTTTCATAACAGTCATTATACGATATTCTAATGATAAATTCCTAACCACGAAGGGAGTGCGTTTAAATGATATTTAAAA